>RWGY01000099.1:0-33782 GCA_007726485.1 Eragrostis curvula
GCGCCGTGTTTGGCTGGCAGGAGACTGCTACTGATGTGAGCTTTTTGTTTCGTCAGGTTGTGGCTGTGAAGGAGAGGAGTGTTTCAGTCATCCTCCTGTCAGGAGGTCAGGGAAAGAGAATGGGGGTACTATCTCTACTGCTTCAAACTTCTTGTTACTAGTTTACTGGCAGCGGCAACACTGTGTGGGCACTTGTGCATTCGTCATTTTTGTTTTGACAATTTGGGGGATGAATAAGGCTGTTCTGCACTCATTGTGAAAACAATTGTATTAGCTAGCTGTTTTGCCTGAATTCACTAATTCACATTCAGTGCACCTTCTGTAACAGGCAACTATGCCAAAGCAGTATCTACCATTGCTGGGATTACCAATTGCGCTACACAGGTTCATTCCCCCCCCCCCCCCCCCACCCACCCCCCCCCCCCCCCCCCCCCCCCCCCCCCCCCCCCCCCCCCCCCCCCCCCCCCCCCCCCCCCCCCCCCCCCCCCCCCCCCCCCCCCCCCCCCCCCCCCCCCCCCCCCCCCCCCCCCCCCCCCCCCCCCCCCTCTTTCATTTCTCTAGCATGTACAGTTTCGGAGTTTTTAATTTAGCAACCTGATGTGGACATGAGATACGTTCATTTTGCCCAACAGTTAAAGACATTCTGTCAACTGAAGGAAGTCAAAGAAGTAGTGGTGGTATGTGATCCAGCCTACAAGGATATCTTTGAAGGTTGCAAACTGTACAGACCCACCCAACCTATTTTCATTGACTAAACCCTTAGAGTCAATGGCTATCATACATTGGTGAATCTGAGTAAATTGTTGATCCGTTTCAACAGGTTCTATTGTGAACTTGCAAATACCTCTAAAATTTGCACGCCCGGGAAAAGAGAGGCAGGATTCCGTTTTTAACGGACTTCAGGTTGGTGATATGCTTTTGCATAATGTTGTTTTCTGCTATTTTCAAAAGAAATTAGAGCAACCTTGCAGTGCCTTATTTGTAGGAAATTGATGGGAATTCAGAGCTTGTTTGTGTCCATGATTCTGCAAGGCCCTTAGTTTCTTCCAAGGATGTAAAAAAGGTTTGCTTCTATGGTCCATGATCCATCATAGAATTTCTTCTCAGCACTTTTCCTTGAAATGAACGTTTTCCTGGAGCACTGAAAAATAAAAATGACTTCCAAGCCATGGACCTGCAGAAAACCCTTCCCTGCAGTTGCAACTTATGTCCAGACATTTAGCGCAGATTGCATGGTTGCTAGGGATAAAAAGTTGATAAAACTTATCCAGCTGTTTTGTACTCATTTGATATCAATTCAAGAATTTCTTGTTGAAGTCTGCAGCTTTGGTATTTCAGCCTTCAGAACAAGTGTACTTTCTCAAATGTAGCTGTCTGAAGGAAGAAAGATAAGCTGGTAGTGCTTTGCAGTATATTGATTTTTGTTTCACTGGCTAGGTCTTAGAAGATGCGGCAGTGCATGGAGCTGCTGTTCTTGGTGTGCCTGTGAAAGCTACTATAAAGGAGGTTAGTGTTAATGCCCATCCTAGTGATTGTGAATATGGTCGTCTTGCCAATATCAACTAGCAAACTTGGCAACAGTTGCTGAATATGACTAATATTCTGCATGCTTCTGACTGTGCAATTGTTTTCCACTAAAACCTTAATACCGTTCTTCCATGGTGTGTAATATCCTTTACATCTTTTTTCCCTTTCAGGCCAACAGTGACTCATTTGTCGTAAAAACACTTGACCGCAAAACTCTTTGGGAAATGCAAACTCCTCAGGTGATAAGCTTCATGTTTGTTAGTTTGCTGTCCACGCAGACAAGAAAGGTGTTCCCTGGTCATGTATTCTGATTGTAGCTGTTCAATGGTATTATATTTTGATCGTAGGTTATGAAGCCCAATTTACTCAGAGATGGTTTTGAGCTTGTTAAGCGGTTAGCTGTTGTTACTTGGCAAACCAAATTCACGGATATGTTGCTCCTCAATTCTCCTACTGATTAAACTTTGACCTTGCAGGGATGGACTTGAAGTCACTGATGACGTATCGATCGTAGAATGTTTGAAGCATCCAGTCTATATCACGGAAGGATCTTACACAAACATTAAGGTATTCCAGAATGACGTTATGATAATACTCTCAACTACTAAATTTGAAGAGACTGACATTCATAGTGTGAATTTGTTCAGGTGACCACTCCTGACGACTTGCTCCTGGCCGAGCGCCTGATGAACGAATAAAGCTCATGGACATAGTTTTCTTTTGTCAGTAAAGCATCCATCCGCACTTCTACAGTTTTGAAAACTAGATAATAAATTGTGGAGCTCATTGCACAAGACAGCTGACCTATATGTAACATTCTTTCTATAATAAAAATGAAAAAAGGGCAAAATTTTCTGCACAGTTTAACTATATTTAAGTTTCCATGTATTGACAAACTGCGCTTTAAACGAGGCTGTACTATATGTATTTACATTAATACCTTAACCTTCGGTGGATGGGTGTGGGCAACGGGTATATGCCTGTGACTGATGAAACGACAGCTCCTTGTCATCACGGCACTGAAGGGGCGGAGGGAGCAACAATTATTCCGAAGGAGTACAACAAACATGCTTCATAAAGAGAGAATTTGGAAAGCGTGGGCCTCCAACGCTCCCCAATCCGGTAACCCGGGTTGCCGAGTGCCAGATTGCTTTTCTGCCTCCGGACGACCTGCAGAGATTTTATTGGATTGCCTTCCGAAATGGACTTTAGACTATACACAAGAAGAGAGATGCCCTAAATAAACCAAACTTCTCATAGCCACCAAACCAGCAGAACGAGCAGATTGTTCCAATAAAAATGAAGCAAGTCCATTAACATAAGACCGTATCACCGTAAGAGGCTAGAGGACAAACTATAAATGAACCTCACTCATCGATGATGATATGACTTCTCATATGGTTTCCCACAACTTTAACAAAAGAAAGGATGATATTGTTTTAGATGACTTTATACATAAGAACTTAATTCCGCAAAGACATTACGAATTGATGGTACAAACTAGCATACAAGAATTGTTTTAGCAACTTAATTTTGCAATACCAAGCTGAGTGGAATAATTGATGGCCACACTTTATTCTCACTCATACTCCAGTGCTTTCAAACTTGCATGTTGCTTAAAGCTTAATTCCCACAAATACTAACTCAGGTAACACGATGAATCACATCCTTCAAACATGGCAAATCTTGTATAGTCTCCATAAGCTCCATCCTACATGAAAAAGAAAAGAGGTTACATTAGTAAGTATAATTTGTTAGTTTGTGTCATTTATATAAAAAACAATATTAGTTCATATGTGTAGATTATCTAACAATTAAAGAAAACAAGATAGTTCAATAAATTATTAACTAAATACAACAGTTTTACAATTATTTTCAAAATTATATTCTCACATACCTTTCTTCTAAGCTGAACGACCTACATGTGTAAGCCATGAATTCAACAAGCCAAGCATCACTATAGTCGCACACTAGATCAATCCACTCGGTGAAAGGCATCATTGCTTCATCAAACTGAAACAACGGTTGAGGATGGGGATGTTCTCCAAACATTGGAAATGTAGACTGTTTTAACTCCCAACTCTTGTCCTTCAATCCCCACAAGCTTTTCCTTTCCTCATCTATATTAAAAGACATTAGTATTTCAGTTGTGCAATTTTTAACTATTCATTTACATAACAGAAAAATAAACCTAAAAGAAATCTTAAGCGTCGAACTTACATGGCGTGTGCTCTTTGAATTTCTTGGCTTCCTTAACAAGGGCATCCGAATCTACAAAAAATATATGTTATACTTCCATCGTTGAGAAATAAAAGCACAAAACATCGACATATGTAGATTAATAGTTTTATATACTTGAGCTCAAGGCTTCAATAAGACCATCTCGACGATCTTTATACTCCTGAAGTGCACTCTCCACCTGACCCATTGTACTGTAACAAAGAAAATAAATATAAGAACTCACATTCAAATTTAACATAAAAATGTAATAGCATGACATATTACAAATCTTTGGTACAACTACAAAAGACAAATGAAATTGTTCCAAGCACACAGGAAAAAAAATCTAATTACTATTGCTTAGAATCACAAGTACAATCTTATTGGTTAAACACTGAAACAACACAAAACTTAATAGCTTCAGCTGAACTTTTCATAACAAGACTGCAAAAGAAGAAGAAGAAAAAGGTATACTCATAAAAAGGAACAGCAGTAAGATTGCTAGGTAAAGTCAAGAATGTCCCTCACCCCGCGTATCTACTAGTTTCCTGGCTACAACGAGCTGGTCCAAGGAAACAAAGGGCCTGACCGGAACAGCTAGCTGCAGCTGGCTGTGGCAGCCACATGCTGCAGCAGCCAGCAAAATTGCTGTGGCGGGAATAAAAAATGGTGGGAGCTCCACCTGATGCTACCGGCTCACAGTAGTGGCTTTACATGTCAAAAACAGTTGCACAAGATAGTAATTACACATTCAAAATTCACCATAAATTTATGATATCACACGAGTCAAAGAGAAAAATGGCAAAATCCAGATCACCATAGAACAACATGTTGTTAGAAATGTACCAAGGGAATGTAAAAACAGCTCATCGAATAAAATTGTTGCCATCATTTCAGATCATTGTCAGACAACACGTGACCAATATTACAGAATTAGGAGAAATATCTTAGAGGAGCATCATTTAACTACAATCCGGACTTACAAACAATTCATGCAAACCAATTGAACCAGCTGCAATCCAATCACATGCATGGTCTAGAAACTAAATTCTAAACTCATGCATTAAAATGCAGTAATAAAAGAACAAAATTGTCTCTCGGGCCAATTGATGGTGTGAAGAAATGGGTCAATTTGACATTAAATCAGCAGCCTTATAAGTACACATCCCAATGTCAGCGCTAAGCAGCAATTGGACTCACTAGAACGCTGCAATTGCAATAAAATCATGTATACCAATTAAGCACATCTCGAGTAACAGCACTGCAACCATAATCAGTTTCGATCCAAACATCTCCAGCCATAAGGCATTCGCAGCTAGCATAACATGAATCCAACATCAAATACGAGTTGCTAATGCTATATCACAGCTAGCATTCGCATTTAAGTACCATACTGATTAGTTACTACTGCCACCACATCAAGCCAGCATTTGCATTTGCTTAGTCCGAAGATTACCAACTAACGAGACAGAGAAAATTAAAGGCTTGTACACGGACGCCGCGGCGCACCCTACATAGCCTCGCCGGCCGGGCCCCAGACCGACCGCCCCGTCGTAACCCAAGAAACCCTAGGAATTAAGAACCTAGCAAGCAAAATCAGAGGCCAAGGAAGAGGTGGGCCACGCGATTACCAACGAGAAGGCGGCGGCCGCGCCCGCGTCGCTGTCGCCGCCACCGGAGGGGAGACTGCCGCGCCCGCGTTGCTGTTGCCGCTGCCGTTGGAGTCGCGCAGCGCCGCTTGGGATTCGCCTGAGGGCTATTTCACGAGCCGGGCCGGGCCGAGCCGAGCCGGGTGAATAGCGGGGACGACGATCCAGTTCCGTGCGAGGCCCTGCATGTGTCAACAACACTCAGTCACCTTAAACCGTGACGACGTTTACGCCAAACGTGGTGAACGAAATTGTTACGCTTTACAAGTTGCCTCTAAAAAGGATGTTTACATGCATCAAACCAGTTGCCAGTTGGAGAGGGTGAAAAAAAAAATCAAATCAAACCAGTTCGTATCTGCCCCGAAACGGTAGATAAGGCTATTTGGTTGATGATCTCAAATATATTTGTATGACCAACGTCAGTTTTGTCTCAAAGATGGTGTTTTGGTTGTGACCAAGCCAAAGCTAGAATATTGCCAAACTGATAGCTAAATTGTGAGCATAACATGTGGATTCCACACGTCATACTTTTTTTAGTGTGAAAATATGTCATGGGTCTTGTTTTGTAGATTTAACTACGAGGAATGCACTAGTTCGAATGCATTCGGACACTCGGTAACTGTCACGCCAGCTGGTTAGTTGCAAGCCATAAGGCCAAGTCATATCATGAAGTATAAATACGCTCAACAACTACTACTGACGAGTTGCTCCTGGCTGACCGCCTGATGGATGAGACATGGAGCTCACGGACAGTTCGTCTGTCTGTCTGAATGCAGTACATGGAAACTCAAACGACTGTCAAAGACTCGGCACAAAACTGCGCTTTAAAGAAGGCCCTTTGTATTTACATTGAATAGTTTCGCTCTGTTCAAAGTGTCATTAAACAATGACAAGAAACAGAACTACAAAATATATGCCCATGTTGTGGCTACAAAAAAAGGGATCAGGGCAATCAATAAGAATGAGGTTTCTGTAATACTGAACGAGGCCTTCGTGCTCTTAAGACATACCAACTGGCTGTTGACCCTGTTTAGAGCAAATCCGGACTCCCTAATATATGAGCATCTCTTGTACCGACATGACTTGTGAGCAACTCGGCACCTTGGGTCATGGTGCATTTGAAGGTCAGAAGGTTATGAAGGAAATCACCTTAGAGGCTTCAGTCCCTGCGGAGAGGATACACAGTTATAATGATGACTTTTATCAGGGCAGCATGCGAGCAGCAAAGTAAAATATGTGGAATAATGTTTGGCATCCGTTATAACTAAGTCAGTTTATGAAGGATTACCTTGGAAGCTCGCAGTTCATTTGCAGCCGCTCGGAGAGAATCATCGGATAGAATCAATCTTGACAAAGCACCGGTGCTTAGGCTGCATCACAGTCATTAATTCAGCAAAATATCTATGAGGGAGTAAAAAACATTCTGGCACAAGCATACGATTCTGAGGAAAGCGATGCATTACCCTAAAATCTTTGCTGCGTCTGACACAGAACCTTCAACAGCATAGAGAAGATCTAATAAAGCTTGCATTCCCTGCTCCAGAAGACAAAATGGGGAAGACATTCAAATGTTGCATTGTTAATTTGTGAGCACAAAATAGCAAGTGCATTAGGTGTACCAAGGTGAGAACAGAAGCGTACTGGAGAAAATTTTGAGTTATTTGGACCAATTTGGGGCCCAACATCTTTTCCTCGAATGGCAGACTTCAGTGGCAATATTTGAAGAAGCTCAACTGGTGGGGTGTAGTCCTCAAGGTTTATTGGCTTCCTAACTGATATAATTCAAATTCAAATGATCAAAGAGATGTTTGTCCGCCAGTAATTGAAGATGGAAGCTCAGTCTTAAACAGTAGCAGGCAGACTATGATTGTGCTTCATTTGCAGCTAACAAAGTACGATTCCCAAAGTGTTTGAACAATAGGGCAATCTGAGTGTTCCTCGTCCAACATATGAACATAACTTGGAGCACGGGACAATTACCTTTGAGAGCAATCAGGGTCCGAAGCCGAGCCAAAGCAGATGCACGATTCTTGTGTTGTGAGCGGTCCTCCACAGCCTGCGGGGTGTCACAATGGAATCACGTGCAAAATACTTCAGGAATTGACTAATTTGGTAGTTCTGATGTAACAGCATAGCATAACAGAACGAAATGGCTGCAGGTTGCAGGAACGAAAACAAGAAAATAAATTGGTTAAAGGAGTTAGTAGTAGTTTATCTGAACTCTGAAGCTCGTAGTCTAGTGATTGGATTATTCAACTGATGGGATAAGCTGCATTTGGATATGTTACCTTTGACAGCAATCAGTGTAAGATGCGATTGGGTTCAGCAGAGGAAGGCTACCACATCACATCGGAGTAGTTCACAAATTTAAGTTTTCTGTACAGCGGTAGCGAGAGCGGCAGGACATGAGAGGGACGCCAACCTGCGCGATGATGCCGGTGGGGCGGTGCCGCAGCCGGACGGCGGACTCGCGCTTGTTCCGGTGCTGGCCTCCGGGGCCTGACGCCTTGAACGTGCCCATCTCGCACTGCTCCATCAGCTCCTCGTCGCTCATCCCCAAGTAGTCGGCGGGTTCCTTACCGGCTTCCTCCTCCTCCTCCCCTTTGCGGCTGGCCCCGCCGTCAGTGCGGCCATCGGAGCTGGTGGACGCGGAGGAGGAGGAGAGGGAGAGGAAGCGGAGCGGGGAGGGCGCGTGGCGGGCGAGGAGCTGATGCACGAGCCGCGGCGCGGAGCGCGGGGCGGAGGTGGAGGGGAGGAGCGGGTAGCGAGTTACTCGGAGGAGCAGGGCTCGTGCCATTTCGGACGCGGCGTGCGGCGGTGCGATGAGCGGAGCGGAGCGCCGCCGGAGTTGCCAGATGGGGGTTGGGTTGGGTTGGGTTCTGATCATGTTCCGACGCGATTCCGATTATGGGCCCAGCCAGATCGGAGGTCGTGTGGGCCTCGATGATTTGGGCTGTCCGTTTCGTCCGGCCCGTGTGGGGGATCTCGACATTTTCTCTGTTTTTTTTTTCCCCCCGGCAAAGGCGTCCGGCCGGTGAAGGACGAAGGTTGGAGACGGAGTCGCGACTCGCGAGGCGAAAACGCCGCAGCGAAACACGCGCACTCCCTGCGGGGTGCCCAGTCCTGTTGGTTTACCGCGTGCTCCGGCGCCGGGTTGGAGCGCGAGACCGGACGGCGGCTGGCTGTTCGTGTGTGTGATTGGAGCAAGAGTGTTTCGCGGCAAGGGCGATCGGTGACCGGAACGCCTGTGCTATCTGAACTCTCAAGCATTTGTGCGGCCGTGGGGATCCGCTGCGACGCCGCGCCCGCCCAGCCAAAGCGAGCACCACCAGCCGCGCACTGTGTCCCATGCATTCGCTTCTTCCTACGCAGTTGTCCCAAGCATCCGCTCCATCCTACGTCCAGCGGCAGCCGCCTGGGCAATCAAGATGTCTTTTTTTTTTTTTCCGAGGGGGCCAATCAAGATGTCGGTATTGTTCAGCAGACGCAACCAGTCATACAGACAATATAGTGTGCTTGGTTTGGGTAAATCATAATCTATTTTATTCACGAGTCTGCCGTCAATTGTTTTCCACATCCATACATGGTAAACATACAGATTTCAGAGATTTCGGAACCAGTGCAAATCCTGGCTCCGCTCAAGCGGATGCTCGAAACATAAGACTCACTACAGCTACTGCTCACTACACCACCACCAAAGGAATAACAAACAAATGGTCAGTTAAGCTTCAGTGACAACGATTACAGATTAGGAACACACACACACGAAAGATGTTTTAAACACAACTAGGTCGAACAGCTAATCAACAGATATAAGCAGAAATTAAAAAACAAGAGTTTACATACTAGGAGACTAAGCCATATATCTAGAGATGCTGACGCCAGGAGATGGTTTCCTCCTAACAGGCGCGGCAAATCTGGTTACTCACGCCCTGGCCCTCTTGTTGGTGCAGTCTGGGCACTTGTAGTGCTTGATATGCTCAGCTCGTGCGGGCGTGATCTTCACGCACTTCCCATGGTACCACTTCTCACAGTTATCGCAGCAGATCCAGAATTCGTCCTTGCCATCATTCAACCCACAAGTTCCGCACAGAGTGTTGTCACGCTCTTCCTCCTCATCCCCATCGTCGTCACCGCTCTCTTCTTCATCTTTGGGGACTGAAACCTTAGCCTTTGAACGAGACTCAGCTCTTGACTGCTGCAAACAGAACAGAAGTTATGTTATAAGCAGAATTTCAGGTTGGATTGCAACAGAAAAAGGCAGCATACTTACCACTTTTGAGCTAGGCTTGTTGCTCTTGCTGCTACTGTTGGGTGTCTTCTCCTTCGTCTGTTTCTTGGCGGATCCAGTCACCACCTCAAAAATTGTAGGCAAGTTGTTTATCATGCTGAAGAGTCGCCTCCTACATAAGAATAATGAGCACCATGAAAAATGAAACCTTGCAAAGTACACTAGACCAATTAATAAGGATAAAATTAAAAGGGGCAATGAGGGGTCATTTCTAACGATAGAACTGAAAATTTAAACAAGACAGAGTCCAATGGTGTCAAGTCTGCCTAGATAAAGTTGCAGTGTCATTGCAAAGTAAGTTTTTGTCAGGATCCAGATAAACCAAAATAAAAGAGAAAGAAGCTTTTAGCAAAGATACAATACCCACTTTGTGGGCATATTGTAGTAGGTCCATATTCCTATCATACTGTAACAGTTCCATGTATGACCCTCACAGTATTTGACGGTAAACCCTAGGAGGATTGTCACTACTTCTAATAGCCTATGAGGAAATGATCTCTTCTATGTCATTGCACTGCTGTTCTCCTCTGTGACCATATTGAAAATCAATGCAATTCTCAAAATTGAAAAGCAGACTAGTACATGAGACCTAGACACGGTAAGAAATCAACTGGGCTACGTGGCATACAATTGAAGCAGAGTTGAAGGTAAAACAGCAAATTCTTTTTTGCAAGGAACATGAGAGAACAAGTGAAGAGACATGAACAGTAATGTTTATTACTCCCAATACCCCATTCTAACTGTACGCCCAGCATTTCAAAGATGGGAAGTAGCTATTAGAAAAGCGATTAGTATGTTAAATATGTTGATTCTGTAATTAAAGGTAGAACTTCCTATGATATGGTGTCCATTTCTATGTCTGGTAGCTTTGTAAAATGTATATATGGCTATCTTCTGGTGAACAGCATGTTGTGCCCAGATGACACTATGCTGTGACCAAATGAATGAAATTACAGACTCTTCAGTAAAGACAAATCAATTTCTCCAAATAAACTCTATCTTTTGTACACCAATATGATACATTAAAATCTTGGCTTGTCAGAGCATAGCAAATACTTAGTGTTGATATAGAGTATTACTTGTTCAAAAGAGCATGCGGCATACAACAAGGATGACAACAAAGGTGGCAATCATACAACTTTATACTATGATGTCTGTAGTGTGTAGTTAACTAACTAGTATCAATAGCATTGGAATCAAAACTAGCATATTCATACATGCTGTTAGCGTATACAATCACTTTACCTTTATTCTCTTTTTTTCTTTTACATCAACAACAACTAAATAAACATTGCTGTATTTTATATGGCAACAAAGAATCAAACTCAAATTCTGCTATACGAACCCCTCATTAATGCATATATCTAACCTTCTAAACATAGAAAGCTTTTCATTATGCATGAAAGACAGAACTAGAGACAGGTTTAAATCTACATTATACTTCCTCCAGTTCTTTAATTGACGTCGTGGGAACAACCTTTTTAAAACCTTTTTAGTTAAAAATTAACTAGAAGTGTTGCCTTAATTTCATCAATTAAGAACAGTACAGAGTGATTGGCACGGTCGAAATGTGTGAATATTGTGCTTAAGATGGATCCCATCTGTCCATTCTTATACATGAAAATTTGAAAATTGTGTTAATTACTGAACATCAAACCCATACTGAATGTTCAGAAACATACAAAATTTTATGGTTGAAGTACACTGAACTGGTATTTCTAAAATCTCAGACCCTCGTCCCCCACCTCTGTAAACTTACATAAGAGGGATTCACAGAGGGAGCATAGAGATGAAGGGATTTCACATAGATAGTATTATGATATGCAGGTATGTAATGTTTTACCACCTTAATTTGGCTATTCAGAGTTTCAAAGCAGCATTGAACAGGCCAAATCAGAGCAAAAGAACTTGATCCGGTAAGTGGATGTTCTTTCCATATTGAATGAATTAAAAGGTGCTGGGAAAACAAATCGACTTGGCAAATCTGTGAACTAGTAAGCATCCACAATATTATGCTATACGAATAAAAATATGATGAGGTAAAATGACCACATAAGTAATAATATTGTAATTGACAAGGAAACGGTATGGCTCAATCTTAGCAAAGCAGTTACCTAGATTCTTTGTCAAATCCAAACCGGGCTCCAAAGTAGAACGCTACAGACAGTAACCAGGAGTCACTGTGAACTGCAACCAGCGCCAACCAATCCTTCTCATTCATGCCATCCCTAGCAAAATTGATTCCTAATGCTGGTTCAGGGATCTCTGGGGGTACTTCCTCAGCTGGCAGGGTCACCTCCCAGGTCTCATTGGGGTACCCATAAAGGCACAGATTCTCCTTTTCTGTTAAAAAGCAATGCAATTAGTAGCAATAACAAGATACTACATTGCCTTTGAGTAATCACTTGCAGAACAACAGCGTTGAAACTTTCAGAAATCAGCCTACAATTCTACTGTGCATTCAGCAAAGCCAGGGTCCAAGGCTCTGGCAGAAAGCAATGAGGGCCAAGCCATAATATTTAATAATGAGAAGCAACCAAACCCCATATTAATTACGTGGATAGGGCAACCAGCGAAAGCAACGTCGTTTTATAGCCAGTCGTACCATGCTATCAAATGCATTGAAGGAAGATTTGCTGATTCAGAATACGTATCCACATTATGTCACTGACTCCATTAAATTGACTGCGCCAACAACAAAGGTCTAAAAACCAACAGGCAAAACACCCAAGCAGACGACAGTCAAAATTAACAGAGCCATCAGCCTAATATCTCTTGAAGACTTCTGTAAAGATCGTCCATTTAAGCTACCAAACGATGGCTGATGGCAACGCCTACAGTGCTAACAACATAACTGACAGCGAAGACCCACCGATAATTCCACCGTCCCAATCAACAGAAAACTTTTTCCCCGCAACAAAACTGTTATACCAACTCCCAATCCCTCACCAAAATCCAACAGCCACAGACCAGCACAGCACCAACGAAAGCTACAAGACCATCAATAATTCGAATTCCAGCGCATAGAGAGAGGAAAAATAGAGGAGATAGATGAGGATGAAATTGCTCCAAATTTAGCTTCCAACCCCCCACCAAAACAACCAGACCCAAACAGCGAGAACACGAAAGCCTCCTCGGCTACCAACCCCCAGCCCAAACGATGAAGCCGAAGAGATCGAGCGTACTCACCGGGGTCGCAGAGCTTGAAGAACTTGTCCACATCTGCATAGCACAAGGAAACCCCGTCAATCGCACGAATCCCCGCAGCCAAGGAACCCAGAAGCCCAATCGGGGGCGAGGCGCGCGTACCTGTGGTGAGGGCCTTGATCATGCCGGCGCGGCGTGCGCGGTAGTCGCGGAACACCTCCTCCGGGGTGCGCACGGCGTAACCCGCCGCCCCGGAACCGCCGCCGTCCATCGGGTGAGCGGGGCGCGGGACAATGGCGGGAGGCGGCTAGGGTTTGGGGCACGGGCCGGCGGGCGCGGCGGCGAGGCGAGGCAACCAGGCGGTGGTGGGAGCCGAGGATGGACAGCCTGCGAGGAGGAAGAGGAAGAGGTTGGGGAGTGGGTTTATATTTGCCGAGAATTTCCTGGGCGTTTCGGCGAGGATTTGGGCCCGGTTTATTTGATCCGGGCGCTGGGGCTCGATGCGGAGGCCAACAAGGCTCGCCGCCGCCGTCCTCGTCTCGTCGCGGTGTCTTCGCTTACGAGCCGTGGAACCGGTCCACCGTGGACTAGGAGGGTTTCATGGTCGTTTGGGAAACCACTGAATAAAAAGTGGATGAGCTTTTCGTCTAGTATGAAACTTATATAAAATGAAATAGTATTGTATTTGGAATGTTGCTTTATATACGTTGACCGGTGCAGGTGGTCATCTATTGGAGACCATATTTACGAGTAATAAACTGGCTTGGAACAATTGGGTCCTTTGCAATCTTCCATAACTTTAAGATAGTGACACTGCAACCTGCAGATACTGTGTCATGTCCTCGCAAAAAAAATTTTTGTCATAATCCGGACAAGAAATTCTGGATCGGACAGACTAATCAAACCACGAGGGATAGCTACAGTCATCCAGCGTGGACATTCTTGAGGTTCTACTGCCAATTGAGTGAGCCCGGAGGGAGAACTAGTAGTACAGATTACAGAATACTACAAGTCCCAATCTTGACAGAGATAGAGATTTGCGCAACCAGGTGGTGGGTCTGGGGGACTGGTGATGGGAATAATTAGCATGTCGTCGATGTCGAGGCACAAGGAACAACTAACCACTGAAGCAGGTCGGCTGGCCAATGGCAGATCGGCAGCTGACCTCATCTTCTTTCTCCCGATCCAAACTCACCATTGCGATTATCTTCCGACATGGCCAACTCACTGTCTTGGAGGTGCCAATCCATGATGTTGCATTTTCCTTTTCTACCGCCGCTCATTCTGAATTTTGGATACGACTCTCTTTGCTTTGATCCAACGTGCCTAGGCAAAGCAAGGTTGCTGAGGAGCAGGTAGCATCAGTAGCAGGTTTGTTTTTGTTGCAAGTAGCATCAGTAATTTAGTTTCCACATTTTTCTCTCCAAAAGTTGGATCATTCCTGGGATCTTGCTTACTGACAGTATCATCTGCAGCCTAGAAAAGGAGAATATAAACGAAATTTTATTTTGAGTCGTGGAAGTAATTTAATCTAGTTGGGGGGTGCATATTCACTCGCAACCATGATCCAACAGCAAAGCTTAGAGGAGACAGACACTGCATTCTGAACAAGCGTGCTACTGCACATGCCACGGATGCAGCTCTGAATCTTCCAAGATTCCAAACTGAGAGGATTGGGGACCAAAAGGATCCCTGACGCCGAGCAAACAACAGTTACAGATTAGTCATATCACACATCACATCCGGCATCATTGCTTCCGTTATTACTACCACGGCTCTGTTTTCAACTTTCACGCCATGAGCTGCTCTAGGAGAGACGAGATGTACCACTCGTCGGCGTTGGGGCCCTTGTCGACTTCCCTGCCGGTGCTCAGCCGGAGCTTCCGGAACCTGACCTTCTCGATGAGGCGACGAACGAGACGACGTCCAGGGTCGTGGTCACCACGGTGACGCCACGCTCGGCCATTCGCGCCGCGAACGTGCCCTGCGCCGACGTCGAGGCCGACTCCTTCCGACTCCTTCGCCGTCGCCGGCGGTAGCATCTTGGGCGTCAGATACGACTTCTGGAACGACACGCTGTTCCACGACACGGTGATGCAGGTCGGCGGCTACGGCTTATGGGAGAGGCAGCCCTACACAATGCGCGACGCCGAGGGCCGCGCCGTCCGTTGGTAGCCCAAGACGCGCGTCCTGGACGGGCCACGCAGATACCTACGGCAGCTACAGGGACATGCCCGCCATGCTCCGTGGCCCGGAAGGGCGCCTTCTCCCTGGACACGGAGCATGCATGGCGCGTGGCGAGTTGAGGGCGCCTGGGAGCTGCCGTTCGAAGGCCGCGCGCTGTACGTTCCGGAGCTCGAGTCGGTCGTCGACCTCGCCGCGGTTACCGGGCTCCTGTGCGCGTACGGCTTCAAGTCTGGGACAACGCCGGTGATGCGGCGCGTGTGGGGGGAGACGTTCCCTTGGCCGCATGAGGAGTGCATCGGCCAACCGGCGGCGTCGAGGCCCAGGGACATGCCCAGTTTGGCGTACCTTAGCAAGGGCAGGTTTTGCATATGCAGGCCCATGAGCACGGAAGAGCCAACTCTCTTTGGCACCCCAGTTACGTACAACGCCGGCTCCTTCTTGGTAGTGGAGGTGAAGCGCTTGCCGAGTGGAGAGCTTCGGCTCGCCAAGCGCGGGAAGATGAGCTACATGTGGCCACCGCACGGCCGGCGATGCAAATACGTTGGCTTTATTCAGCCCGCCGTGGAATCAATGCTGGTTACGGCCACAAGTATTCTTTGATGAGATTATCAAGAGCAGCTGGCGGGCGCATCGCGTAGTTTCGTATATCAAGTACAAACAGCAAAAGGAATTCCTGAGGCCGAGCAAACAACAGATAGTAACATCACATCACATCCAGCATTATTGCTTCCGCTGTTACATCATCGCACTGCTCCTGCTCTGTTTTCAGCTATCAGGCCATGGGCCGCTCGAGCAGAGCCGAGATGTACCACTCGTCGGCGTCGGCTTTGGGCCCCTTGTCGACCTTCTTACCGGTGTTCCACCGGAGCTTCCGAAACCCAACCTTCTCGATGATCGACCCGTACACGTCGGCCATCTCCTTTCCAGAGCAGATGAAGCGGTCCAGCCAGAACAGCCCGCCCGGCCGCAGCACGCGGTAGATGTCGTACAGCTCGGCGTCGAGCACCTCCTCGCCGGGGACCCACCGGCCGAGCCGCAGATGCGCGCCAAAAGTGTGGACGATGTCGAGCGTGCCGTCGAAGAACGGGAGCCGACCCGCGACGGCGCCGAGGTGGAGCGGGACGAGCCCGCGCGCCGCTACGACCTCGCCGAACGGCGCGCCGAGGTCCAGCGTCGTGGTCACCACGGTGACGCCGCGCTCGGCCATGCGCGCCGCGAACGTGCCCGTGCCGCCGCCGACGTCGAGCCCGATGCGCACCGTGCCGCGCGGCTTGGACGCCAGCACGGAGTCGACGTCGTAGTCGAGGTCGTCCCCGGCGGCGCCCTTCCTCTTCCCCCCGACCACCACCCACCGCCGCCGCTCCTCCTCGCCGGCGAGGTCGAAGCAGCTGATCTTGCAGTCGTGGTCGTGGCTCCCGGCCGGGCGGTCCACGAGGAGGCACGAGTAGTTCTTGCACGAGAACGAGCCCCACGCGACGGACTTGTCCGGCGGGGTAGCCCACAGGCTCTCCGGGAACGGCGTCGGGTCCGGGAACCCGGCGGGGCCTTGCGCGCGGCACCGGCGCCGCGGCAGCGGCTCGCACCCCTTGAGCATCAACCGCTCGGCGAACGCCGCGTCGGACGGGCAGTCGCCGGAGACGTTGTACGCCATGTACTTCCGGAGCTCGTCGCGGTGGCGGTGGCAGGCGGCGCCGACGGCCGGGTACATCTTGTGGGAGTCCAGGTTCCGGGTGTAGCCGAACGGGAGCGTGTGCGGGCCGAGCGCCAGCGTCAGCTCCTCGTCCGGAGTCAGCTTATTGGGAGGGTCGGCGGCGTCCCGCTTCAGCCTGCCGGAGTTGGCGATGAGCCGCTTGATGACGGCGTCGGTGGCCTCCACGCGCCGGTGGAGGTCCACGGCGAGGGTTTGGCTCGTGGAGAGGACGTTGAACGCGAAGTCGAGCGTGGAGTCGCCGCTTTCTTCTTCATTATCGCCGGCGAGGTTGGGGAAGGAGATGGCCAGGAGGGTGGTGACGGAGTTGGTGATGATGAAGAGGAGAAGGATCTTGGTGCCGTCGGAGCAGCGCCTCTTCTTGCCGGTGCCATGGCTTCTGCTGCTGCTGTTGCTTGCCTCGGCGAGGGTGAGGGTGTCCATTTGAGCCTGGAGTTGTGTTGTTGGTTTTTTCGGATAGCCTTCCATGATGCCCATTTGCAGTTCGCGCAACTATGTGCGGGTGCTTGCTGGTTGTTTGCTTCAGTTTGTATCGTACTGGTAGCTTTCTATTTTCGGGGCTTTCAAAGCACTTCGAGACTCGTGATAATGCAGTATCGTACAGTGTATGCATGTTAGCATTGCCTAAACATTACTCATGGTCATATCGGATCGAATTACAACAAAAGCATGCAAATTGGAATTGATCCGATATTAGACAGTGCCTTGCCTAGATAGCACTAGTATATTAGATGCGCCGGAAAGGTCTTGTTGAAGCCAGGTATTTAACTGAGACAGTCTACAACGAAGAAATCACAATTAATTGGAAAATCGTATGGGCAGATTTCTTTCAATTCTGTCAAATACATGAGCTCAAGTTCAAAAGTTATCCGTGGAACTGGAGCAGCTTCAGCACTCACAACACAGGGCACCTCTGTGCCGGCAAGTCTAGCGAAGAAAATAGCCAAGTAATGTTATGCATGCATTAGATATCAAAGACTCCAGCTTGACAGTATATGAAACATTTTAAAAACTTAATACAAATTCCCCCAAGCAGGGAACCATCTGACACGGGAATAACAAAACTGCAGTGCCAAATAGACAGAATCTCTCAATGTAACCAAAACCATGTCCCTAAACAAGGAGGATGAGACTGAACAAAAGCATGACTGACAGAGTTCTTCAAAGAAAGGAGTCATCTTTTGACAGAACCCCTGGAAATCCCTTCAGACAAAATTGGCTCCTGAAATGTCATAGGACTACAAGGATTAGAGTCCAAAGTTAACAAAGCCATGAATCATCAGTCAAATGAAATCAAATTACAAGCTTCCAGAGGATGCATAGTTTTAAAACAGATGCAAGGTCACCAATCACCATTTCAGGAGCAAATATGGCATTTTTTCAATCATTCTAAACAAGCAACATCAAAAGGGTTTAAACTTATGCATCCAGCAAGTAACTAATAAAATGGTATATTCGGGATGAACATAACTGACTTTGTAATGTTGTAGCAGCGCATACCACAATAAAATATTCGCTGCAGTTCTACCCAGAATTATGAAACTTACTCTGCTTACAAAGGAGTTGCATATAATTTTGATTATTACAAGTTTGAAAATATTAGATACTATGCAAATAATACATTATTTTCAGAGCATACTGCTCAAAAGGTGCCAAACTTTGTTATTGACCCATAGATATAGCTATAGACTGGCCTACTCAAATACAGCAGCAAAACAATGGTTCACATAATACAATTTAATTTCATTATAACTTCAAAGTTCAGACAAGCTGTGACTGATGGGTCAATTCCCAAGACGATGCAATGTGAATAATTTATACATACCACATCCTAAAAGCATCAGGCAAGGTCCTGATCGATCTCACAGAGAAGCACCTCCAGCTCCTGCAATTGTAAAGCTCAATGCTAAGAAAATTGTAACATGCGAAAAGAACAAAAGTGTCTATAATTAACATGGCTCAGTTTTGACCTTCAAACTGTTGTCTGGTAAGGAAGATTGCCACAGGTTCACCAGGGGATGGCGGATTCTGGTTCAGAAGTTTCACATTCTCTCCAGCCTTAGCATGGGTGGCTTCATCACATGCTGACAGCACCTCAACATGCTCAAGGCCCAGCTGCCTTCTGATCAGCTCCAAGTTCTCTCGAAGGACATCCATCTCGCCGAAAGGAAGCTTCAAGTCCAAAGCCTGAGGGCCAACCTCCCTTGCCTCATCTTTCTTGAACCTGATGAAGGGCATGCACAGCTTCTGAACTTGTTTAAAATTCATTTCCTGACTGATGGAACAATTCTTCAGTGCTTCTATTATCTCTTGATCAGGTGCGAAAGAGCGCTGTTGACTATCAAATTTAGACTGCAGCACCCTCAAGCAATGCTCTTTCCAGCCACAATAATTTTCATTGACATATATGAGACCAACACTCATCTTGTTTACCATAGATGGAGGAGGTGCAGCTCCTTTCTTGAGCTTCTTGGAACCAGACTCTTGCTTCTGAAGCAGTTTCCTCATCAAAACAATGGAATCCTGTAAGTACTTATTTGCCATCCTTAGAGTAGGATCCGGGGTATCTGCAGTTGGCCAGCCAGATTTGATAGCAAAGCCTTTTTTCTTGAGGAGATTTTGCCACACATACTCAGCATAATGCGGACAAATAGGAGTGATAAGCCTGGTCTGAATGTCCATAAACCGCCATAACAAATCACGATTCATGCCTGCTGCTCCACAAGAGAGTCTGTACTCGTCTCTGGCCAATTGGAGGTCATAGAACCCAGACTTCAAGGCATCTCTGAACATGAAAGCATTGTAGCTCTTCTCAGTTTCTTTGATAGCAATGTTTATCTCATTTGCAAACACACGGTCAGCGTAAGTAGTACCCGGACCAGCTCTAAGAGATGACTCATTATGTATAACATCTTCCATCCATGAAATTTCTTTTGTAAGCCTCATGATAGCAGAATTTGCCGTTTCAGTAACAAAGTTAGCATCATCCATACCATCCCCAGCATCAGCAAGGGCAAATCTAGTTGCATCAGAAGAATATTCTGTAATAGCCTCCTGAAGAGTTAGGAAATTACCAGTCGATTTGGACATCTTCTCAGAATTAAGCATAAGATGTCCATTGCAACGGAACCCACGAGGCCAATGGTGCTCTGGAAGAAGTGCTGCATGATTGTATATGCAGAACGTAAGATGGTTCTGGATAAGGTCCTTACCAGATACTCGAATATCAAATGGATACCAATATTCAAATTCTTGCTTCATTTGGTTCAGTAGAGCAGAAGGTATGTCACTTTTTGGCGCTGGGCCATCACAGAACACGTAATCCCAGACTTCATCTGTCATCTCTTCTACTCTGATAGTGGACATTGTTTTTCCATACATATCACCCTTTTGCAAAATATGTGCAATTGTGTAATAAGCCATGTAAAGGGTTGAATCAGAAAGAGATTCTACAAGGAACTGCTCATCCCATGGAATACGAGTACCTAGGCCAAAGGAACGTGAACATGCCCACTGGTTCAGCCAGCCTAATGTGTGCTCAAAACCATTGCGGGTTTCAGCAGAGAATGTATTCATGCCATCCAAACATCTAGCTGCTTGCTGTTTCCATTCAGCCTCACCATATGTTATGTACCACTGGTCTGTGAGAGCAACAACACACTCATCACCAGATCTGGACATGACCTTCTTCTCCGGTTCACTATACAACACAGCTGTGCCTTCTTTCAAAAGCTTGTGTTTTATCAAAGGCTTCGCTTCTTGAACCTTTCTACCACTGAACTCCCCTACAATCATTGTTCCATCAGTAAATCCTTTCAGATATGTCATCCTTTTTGCTTCGGCAAGTTTCTCCCTGTCATTCTGGCTCTTAATCTTAAGATCATGGCAAACCTTCTCTGCCGACTTAAGTCCAAACTCAGGAATGTTGATTATTGGTACAACATCCTTGGGGACCCACTCGTCTTTCACTCCATATTTGTCCCTCAAAGCTGGCTTTGAGACTAGATCTTGCAGTGCCATGAAATCATCTGGTGAGTCACTTGGAACACTGGTCACTATGCCAGTACCTTTATCTGTTAAGATAGTAAGCATTGGAAGTGCATATATGGTACCATTGAATGCAAGAGGAGATTTCAGTGGCAAGCCAATCAAATCATTGCCAGACAGCTCACATAAGCAGGTTGGCTTTTCTGGGACCCTCGATAGATGTTGATATGCAAGATTAAGAGCAGCCCTTGCTGTAACAATAAAGACATCAGTTTCATTAATCTCAAAAGCTCCATAGACTCCATCAGGCAGCACCCAACAATTTGTCTGTCCATACATCGTCTCAGGTCTCAATGTCGCCGCTGCCAAATATACTTTCCTACCTTCCAAGACCTTCAACTTGGGAGGAAAAGGTGGGATCACCTCCATTTTAATCAGAACATATTCTTGTGGCTGCACACCTTCTCCTGTTGCCCTATCATGGTCAGCACAAGGTTGTCCATCCAACGGTGAGTAGATTGTGTATCTCATGTCTTTAACAACCTTGCCCAATTTTTTCAGCTTTCTCATCTGCCACTTGACAAAAGCATCATAGAATGGATTCATGTCAGTAGTTATGAATGACCTCCTCCAATCGCAACCCAAACCAAATTTCTTGAGAACATCCTTCCCCAGCGGAGGGAAGTAAGTCAACCAGTGATAAGGATCCTGAAATTTGGCGATTTCTTCATCCTTTAGACCAAAGCTCTTCATGATCTCCCATTGGTATTTCTGTGCACCAGCCTTTGCTGTGGCCTTAGATTTTTTACCTTTAAACTTATCTGGGATCACATCAGCACCCTGCTCAGACTGGCTATCATCCGTCATTGCAGAACCTGAGTCCTCCTTCGCTGCAGGAAAGACTGGAGGATTTCCATACTGTTGGATCTCCCTAGCAAGCTTATCAGCTGAGGCTTTGATGGGCATTCCTGTGCAGTGGAAAGCAAAGGGCAAAAGGACATTTGATCCACGGAGCCTATGGTATGCAGCAGCAAACTCAAGCTTGGACAACGAGAAGGCATGGCCCAAATGTAGCAAACCATTCATGTAAGGGTACGGGAAGTTGCCAAAGAATTTTTCACCAGGGCCTGGTGGTTCGTTGCCAGCACAAGCCTCAAAAATCTTGCTCTCCTCCCAAAACTGTTGAACCTCTGATTCATTCTTAAGTAGAAGGTTTCTTCGGGTTCGATTCTTAGCTTCATCAGGACCTGAAGCCATTTTCCTGCGCACATAACCAGGAATAAAAATGTCAGTGGGCCTCTCAATTCAATTTGGTGCAATCAAGTCATATATTAAGTGCAAAATAGAAGAGGTACCAGACTGATGAAGAGTAGCAACACATACTTTGACCAAATATTGATAAATACAAGACAGGCTGAAGTCTCTTAATTTTAAAAGCACATAGATGCAAATGTAATATGAAGTATTCTGTTGAACCCAATTCTTCGCAAGCAATTTACTGCTATCAGTAGCCCCCTCAGAAAAGAAAATATAAATAACCATGAAGAAGGATGCCAAAAGGGATGAGCCTTTTGATCGGATTTAATTCAATTCAGTTCATAACTAAGGTATACAACAGAAGAGCTAACAATGTAGTCATGAAACATGTAAAGAATAAACATTCATGTTTGAACGAAGAATAGCATCAGACACTATGATCAAGCTTAAAAACGAGACTACAGCTGATAAATTTCAATCCTAAGTACATAGATGCAGAAGTCACATGAGGCACGGCAGTTCAGTTCAGTTTGAACTGAAAAATCCCGATTTTCATGGAAAATCCTCAGTAAGCAAACTAACTAAAAAATAGAATATATGGACCATCCCAACTAAAAAACAGCACTAAACACGGGTGTGTTGTTTTCCTTCCCTCCAAAGTACAACCAGCCCTAGCATTCCACAATCGAGTGATCGCCAAGCAAATTGATGTACAAGACAACCCATCCTAATCTGGCGCAGATAAGTGAGCTAGAAGACAGCGACGACCACCTGAGGGGGATAGGAAACCACACGACCAGATCATCACGGTGCCCTCCCTGACCTGAATGCAGATAGCTAGCAAACGAGGAAAATCTCTAGCAAACTGACCCTATCGCAGTGGAGAAGGAACCCCGCATCACAGTGTCGCTGATGAGGGCCAGAACCGGCAGAATCGAATCAAACCGTGCCGGTAAATTCACCAGGTGATACTACAACCAACCAAGGAAAAAACTACAACTGCTAAGATTTAAGCTAGGAATAATGGCTCGATATAGTTAGAGACCAGAACATGAAAAAGTTCAATTTGCCCTAACATTGCAAATTGTGCCACAAACCGTAAGGCTAGAGAGATACTGTTTTGAAAAGAAAAAACACATGCGAATTTTTATGGTGAACTAAACATGCGTATCGAGGTTCGTTTACACAATAGCGTCGTCTTCCCGACGCCGCCCTCCTCGTCTTCTCCGGCGAGCTGCAGCCGGATCAGAGGTGTTAGGGTTTAGGGATCCGTGCTGCCGGGGTTAGGGCGGGTGGACACAGACCGGCCCGCACCTCCTGCTCTACCCAAATTACGAGCGCATCGTCCACGCACCCCCAGACCACAGCCTCCATACCTCAACAACGCTCGCTCGTGTGCGCGCCGCCGGGCACTCCGCCCTAACTCAACGCACAACAATGCAAATACAGCTTCTCCGTAAGTCAGTGAAGGAGAATTACCTGGCGCTTGCAAGGAGGTGGCGCACGCCGGCGAGATGCGGGCGCGAGCGGACGAGCGCCGCCAGAGCCAAGCGATGCAGGGGAAAACTCGGCGGCGGAAGCCGAGAGAGGTGGGCGTGGATGACAGGTCGCGAGGGTGCCTGCCTCTGGGGAGGATTTGGGTGATTGATTACAACCGATGGATGGATGCTTGACGGGCACGATTCCAACTGGGAATGTTTTGGGCCGCTGCGATCGTGCCGTTTTCATCGCTTCACGAAGGAGCGGCCCAAAAACCTGTCTGGATTCAACGGCCCGTTGCTCGCAGCTCTCGGGCTTTCGGCCTGTCTCAACGTGCACACCACGACGTTACAAGCTCAACTTGCGGCAAACTCGGCGTCAGAGGGAGAAACCAAACGCATTCAGCATTCCATCGTTGACTAGGACTGAACATGCTAGTCCTGAGTCAGCCAGCACCACAGGAGCTAATATCAAGTCAGCGGCGGAGGTCAGCAGCCAAAAGTCATCAAGCCAACGAAATTAGAGAGGGCCACAAGGAAGAGGCGTGTCTGGCCTCATCTCTGAATATTACTACCGCCTCAAGTCTGCATGCGTCTATGTGCCGGCCTCAACCTCCGCTCTGAATATTGGTCATCCATGAATGCGAGCTATCTCCACCGCTCCAGTTGAATGCTCGACTCTTCTAGCTCAAGTTGCATCGGCGATTCAGTTTGGTGCATGCATTATAACTCGTTGTGTATATATCTTTGAAAGGTAGCGACCAGCAACCCCTGCGCTGAAACGCATCCGTCTTCTGTAAAACTGCAGTTTCTCCATTTTTGATCTGAACTCGTTCTCTACCACATGACATCCAATTTCTCGATCGGCTCGTGACTGAATAACTGTGCATTTGCATCTGTCATCACCCAGTACGTACGACTCTCCTATTATATATACATGAGGACGAAACACACCAATCGTGAAGTTTCCGTGTTTTGTTACGGTCCAGAAAATTGTTCCATACCGAACCTTCTGGCATCGTGATGATAAAAATGGATGAACATGACTGGTTGTACGATCTCTTTTGGGTGATTCAATTCACTTTTCAATGGAATCTATAGTGTTCCGTCTATATGCAAGTTTTTGTTAGTACAAGAATTAATTGCTTGATCATGTGAAATTTTTACACGGAAAAAAATATGCAACCATAAATAAGAACATATTGGCACAAATCAATAATTTACACGGAAAAATCTATCTTGTGCCAAGTGAAGAAGTAATCACCTCGTCCGTACGTGCACAAGCTGCCCGGGCGCTTGATTTGTAGTGAAAGCGCTGCATTATGCATTGACCTCAGGGATCGAAACTCTGGACATATGCGTCGACGTATTCTTATACGTACCGACATATACACGCCCATGCATGAATGCGTACGTTAGTGGTCCAACAATCCAATTGGCAACTGCATATACACTATGGCGTGCATCTGCGAGGGTGGCAGACTGCTGGTCAGATGTACTACTACGAAACAAGCTCATACATGACTGTACAAAGAACTGTTCCATCGCTCTAAACGTACATCCAGGTCAGTCTTGGTCACTTGATCAGATACGATCATATGAAATGTGTATGCACATAAATGGGAGATGCATAATAATGAATGAACATGCATCGCATGTACTCACTCCGTCCAGAAATATAAGGATTCGTTGACTGACAGCCATCAAGTTTGACTATCCGTTTTATTCAACTTTTTTTAGAAAATATAAAAACAATTAAGTTATACTTAAAATATATCTAATGACAAAACAAGTCATAACAAAATAAATGATATTTTTGAAAATATTTTGGATAAAACGAATAGTCAAAATTGATGCCAGCCAGTCAACGAATCCTTATATTTCTGAACGGAGGGAGTACGATATTTTGTTTGTTCACGGAGTACAAATACTGATGTCTTTTTCTACAGCAAAGAGCAAGATGCCCAGAGAATTACAGATCAGAAGAGTTGTCATCCTACTTTGTTTCTTCTATCACGAGATAGTACGTACGAAGCAATATAATTGAGGTCCCATGCATACCCCTAAGTGTACAGGGTAAAGGCACTGCCGTGCTATTAGCTATGGAATCTCTCAGGTAGGGTTCACGGCTGGTTTGATGCGAATTATAAGGGGCTTCATTGATTGCTTGAACCCTGCAGTAATTTGTCATTACACTGATGTCTTCTTGCTAGTGCATCATATGTAGGTGTACACTTGTGTTTAGCTGACAAGGAAGGTAATATAGATTTCAGTTACGCATGGAGAGCATGGAGATGCATGATGTCAGGTAAAGCAACATGTGTTTACCTTCGATTGTAGAAATTTTGTTCTTCTATATAATGCATGAAACGTATACTCCCTCCATTTTAATTTATTTACAATTTTGTGTTTGGCTTCAGGATCGAATTAAGGACATACGAAAACAATGATGGTCACAAAAAATGATGAGAGGTGAAAAAGTAAAGAGATAAAGATAAAGATGCATTGAAAAGTGGGAATGATGAGATAAGGATGGAAGTGCATGAGAACTATAATTATTTTGGCCAAAAAAATAATGCTAAAACTGCAAATAAACTGAAACAGAGAGATTATGTGCTGAACGCGTATTATCATCAATTATTAAAATTAATAATCTGGGGCCTACTAGAAAGGCCTTTGTCCAATCTCATGGCTTTCTAGATACAACACTGTCTTTTCATGTGGATTTTGTTCCGCTGAAACAAATCCAGTCATTTTCAATTTGGACATCCGCTCAAGAATGCCCAAGTTTTGTTGCTTTTCCACCAGTTGTTAATTTTTAGAAGTTCAAGAGATTCACAGGTGACAAAGTGCTCTCTGTTTTTTCTGTTATTAAAATGACCATAGAATGAAAAAGGAAAAATTGTTCTTTTGGCGGGCTAGATATTTATCGGCCATATGATTATGTGCACATGGTATTTCCTACAACTTCAATATCATATATCTTAAAATTCAACTGTTATCATACGCATTGTCCCGCAAAAAGAGGAGAGAGAAATGTGATCAACACATAAGATACAGCGTGTTCGTCTCGCTGCTTTGCAGCAGCTGCTTTACAGCAGCTACAGTGTTCGCATTTATTTCTTCAGCAGCAGTTACAGTGTTTTTAGCAGCAGTTACAGTGTTCGCAGTTATTTTTCTGCAGCCGCGGGCCATGAACAGGCTGATAGATCTTTTCCAGAACTGAGGGCGCCATCCCTAGAGAAGCTGAGAAAACCTACGTATCTTCTCTTTTCACATATCAACTTTTGTCAGCTCCGATTTTTGTTCCAGCTTGTCATTTCCGATTTTTGTGGGTTGGAGACGTACCCATGGATGCCTCCTGCCCGGAGCAGGGTTTACAAAACCGCGGTAAACCGGACCGGTTACCGCGAAAACCGGAAAAACCGGTCCGGTCCGGTTTACCCGGTTCTCCGGTTTTCGAATTCAAAATTTAAAAAAATTTAAAAATTTGACAAAATTTGAAACAAAAATATGTAAAAAAACTAGATGAAATTTTAAGCACAATGGTGAAACAAGAACACAAAAATTCTATCGTTTGATATATCAAAAAAATCACGCAAATTTTCTGGGTCGAAAAAGAAGAAAAATTCAAACTAGCAACCTTCCTTGATTTTTTTGACAAACCAAACTATCGAATCTACGTGTTCCGTTTCCACCATTGGGCTGTAAATTTGATCTAGTTTTTTAACATATTTTTTGTTTCAATGTTTCATTTTTTGTATTTTTTTTCATTTTTTCTCTTTAAACCGGTTTTCCGAATTCTAGTCCGGTTTACCGGAATTTTCGTCCGGTTTACCGGTGAACCGGACCGGTTTACCAAAAATTTCGACACTTTTTTGTTCAAATTTTGTTATTTGTATTTTAATCCGGTTTTCGACCGGTTTTTCCGGTTTTCGCGGTAACCGGACATCTCGGTCCGGTCCGATTTTTCCGGTCAAAACGAAATTGCCAACCTTGGCCCGGGGCCGCTACCGACCACGCCGCCTTGCCGATGCTAACCTATGAACTCTGGCCAGTGCCGCTCTTCCTTGAGAGAAGGCCCGCCAGTGCCCAGTGCAACTTGAATGCTACTGATAGATATATGGAGATGAACCTGAGGTCAGAGCTAATTTGTTTGCACACAAGTCGTTCTCCAGTAGTGCACCCATCGCTTGCTCCTAATTAATGTAAAAAGGTCCTGTTGCAACCTCATGTGTGGTCTCAACAAGCCAATCCAAGGATATATGACAGCGAAAGAGATACGGGAAAATCAATAAAAGGCTCGCAAATGGGCGGCTCAGCTCGGTTTTATGGGGTGGATAGCCAGCATTTATCGTGTGTCACGGGATTCACTTGACTCCTCCAGTACTGCTGTTCATGCATGATCCCACCATTCATTCCCCAGCTCAACTGAATCATCATACTGTATAAATGTAGCATCCGTTTTAGAGCGTCCTCAAAGGTAGAGGCGGCATTGACTCTCCACGTCATCTAAGAGTTATCTAAGAAGCAACATAAGAGTTTATATCAACTCTAAAGTAATGATTGACCCTGCATGTCAGTGCCTCAATAAATGTTAGAGGCTGCCTCTTGAAGAAGAGCTAGCAGCCTTTTCTCTCTTCTTTTTCTCCAATAAACAATTTTAAGAATTAACTAAGAAGTAACCATTGGGAACGCTTGCCCTTCTCCAGCTATTCCTGTCTGCATGCATGGTCGATGGTTGGTGGTTCAGTGAATGGATTCAAAACAGACAGCCGAAAGAAAAAAAAATGCAGCATGCATACAGGCGGCCTTGCGCCCTACATGCCTCACTTTCTGAGATCAAACGATGCGTCTTATGCTCTGTCACGAGGCATAAACTTCTTCTGAAGCGTTTGTCTAGAAGGCATGCATTGAGATGGGATGTGTGATCAGTAGGATAAAAACTACCTAACCATCTCATCGAGGGACTGGCTTGCGTGGCAGGTACCCGCGTAGCAATTGCATATATATGATCAGTTGCTATCCTATGCTGCCTAGCTTGTCAAATTGCTGCAACTTTGATACTACGTTGTTTTCTACTTTCCACCATGGACAGCCCATGCATGGTTCTGAATCTCTCTCGAAGTCTAAAGTTTCTGTCCACGGTTCTTCCCATCTGTTTCAAAAAGTTACAGTATGTGCAACCCTACCATGTCTGCAGCGCGCGTGCTCCCCATGGTACTGATGGCATGACGTCTTTTATGATCGGTGATGTATCATTTCCATGGCACAAGAAGCATCAACGTATGAGTACATCATAGTACATCAGTGGAAACATCTGGTCATCACCACCTCACTTGGCAGATCGACAGCATATATCCTTGTCATGATCGACCCATGATTCATTCAGGGACCAGAAATGATTAAATGCCCAGGAGCAATCCGTTTATCAGAAATATTATTCAGAGACTACAGTTCCTGGTTTAATCAACCGGCCCATGCTTTTCTGCTTTAGCTGTAGCTCCTTTTGTTTTTGCACCAAAGTGGTGGCAGGGGAAAGGAATGTCACAGAAGCGTCGCAGTGCCTTCCACAGACAAGAAAGCAGTGTCGCTCCATGCACATCTGCTTTACGCATGCATCAGAAGGGAATCCAAGATCAGGGAAGAAGGTTTCGGAGAAACACACACTTTGGCATGAAAGAAGAGAAGAATACAGAGATGAAACACGCAAGAAAAAGATGTCTCTGAACTGTGGCATGAAAGAAGAGAAGAATACAGAAAGCGGCTTCTCCTCTTCTCTTAGTTTCCGTTGCATGTAAACATGGAAAAGGCTAGCTAATAGTAGTGCACAGAAGACACCGCATCAATGAGCGAAAAGAGCTGAAATCAAGTAGCGCCATCGGCCATCAATGGGCCGGAGCCGGACACGAGCGCAGGAGCACAGGGAGATCCATCGGCTGATGCCGGCGGCGGCCGCCCACAGCTGTCCGCTTCCTGAGGCGTCCCTCTCCCCCTATTTAACTCGCTCCGCCGTCGCTGTCCACCCTCCACCGCCGGGCCGGGCCGGGCCCCCTGATCCGCGCGCGCGCGGCTCGTAA
The DNA here is from genome assembly GCA_007726485.1 of Eragrostis curvula. Lineage (NCBI taxonomy): Eukaryota > Viridiplantae > Streptophyta > Magnoliopsida > Poales > Poaceae > Eragrostis > Eragrostis curvula. The sequence continues at coordinate 29,532 of RWGY01000099.1, forward strand.
TAATTTCCACGCACCTCCTAGCTTCATGTGTGGCGTGGCGTACGTCAGGCCTCGCTCATCGCATTGCGTGGTAGAGTGTACTAGACGAGTGGTTAGAGACCGGCGAAAGACTGGTTAATTGGCGATGCACCAGCTAGCGAGCGAGCTACGCGATCGATTATCGATTTGCTTTTGGCTCGATATATATTGTCCGGGACACTAACCTCTTATCCTTTCGATTTCCTCTCCCCTCTCCTCTCCCCCACTTGCACTCGCGAGTGACTCCTCTTCTTTTTTCCAGAGGAAGCCGCCACCGAGCTCTCGCTCGTGCAAGCTAGCTAGCTAGCTAGCTGCTGCACATATCTTGTAGTGGTAGCTAGCTAGCCCGCAAGAGCCGCCTGCCCTAGCTAGCTAGCTTGCTTGGTAGGAGGCAGCGACAGAGATAGATATGTGGAGGAGGAAGGAGCAGCAGCAGCAGCAGTAAGAGAAGCAAGCAAACCATGAGCAGCAGGCACGAGAACGGCCACGGCGCCGCCGCCGCTGCTGTGGCCATAGCAGCAGCGGGAGGAGGTAGGGGTGGAGGAGAGAGCGGCGACGCGCACGAGGACGACCTGGTGATGCCGGGGTTCCGGTTCCACCCGACGGAGGAGGAGCTGATCGAGTTCTACCTCCGGCGGAAGGTGGAGGGCAAACGCTTCAACGTCGAGCTCATCACCTTCCTCGACCTCTACCGCTACGACCCATGGGAGCTCCCTGGTCCGATCCGACCGACACTTGATCCCTATTGCTTTCATTTCATCACAATTAATTACAAGAATCAAAGCTGAATATGTAATTTATTGTATGCACATACGCAGCAATGGCCGCGATTGGGGAGAAGGAGTGGTTCTTCTACGTGCCGAGGGACCGCAAGTACCGGAACGGCGACCGGCCGAACCGGGTGACGGCGTCGGGGTACTGGAAGGCCACGGGCGCCGACCGGATGATCAGGGCCGAGAACAACCGCCCCATCGGCCTCAAGAAGACGCTCGTCTTCTACTCCGGCAAGGCGCCCAAGGGCGTCCGCAGCAGCTGGATCATGAACGAGTACCGACTCCCGCCCGACAACACTGACCGCTACAACAAGGTACGGTATATACACACATCGTCCTGTGACCTTCAATTGGCGAACGGAACGAGGTAATTTGCAAGAATTTGACAAAACCATCAAGAACTAGGGTTTGTGTTTGCTTGGGGGAGTTGCAAGGTTTCAATTCTGGTTGATCTATCCAACCGTGCTTTCAATGGTCTCACGGTTTTCCCTTTGATGGTGGACGCAATTTCAGTTCCTGATCTACTAGGTTTATTCGTCTTCTCCCCCTTCGTTCTTTGCATCTTTGAGGTGAATCCTGCCACGACTGCACACGGTTGACCACACGAAGAAAAGGCACCACACTCGAACACACTCCATTGCTTCCTCCTAGATGCTAGGAACGCATGGAAATAAGAACCTAGGATCCTAGACGTAATCAGTCAGATCTCCCAACTGAATTTCGCAAGGACATTCTCTCTCTATCAAAAAAAAAAAGCAAGGACATCATCGGCAGCATCTAGCTATTTGACACATCCTCTTGTTATCCATGATCTCTCGTTACGGATGCTCGCAGTCGCGCACGCAGTATTAGCATCGATCACTAATTGCGTGTCCATGACTTGCAGACTGAAATCTCCCTCTGCCGCGTGTACAAGCGTTCCGGCATCGACGACGGTCACGGCCGCGCCCCCTCCTCATCGGCGCGCTCGACGCCTTCCCGCGGCGCCGCCACGGCGCAGCACGACAACAAGCAAGCTTCGTCTTCGTCCACGCTCACGCCGCCCACAACTCCGTCCAAGCTGCACCTCCTCCACGGCGAGTGCACGTCGTCGCCGGCGGCAACCGCGGATCACTCCCCGGCACACAAGGCTGCGACGGCAAAGCCGTCCACTGGCGGCTACTTGTCCGCAACGAGCGCCCATGCTGCGACGGCCGGCGACCAACACGAGGGAACGGCGGCGATGTGCGATCACACCGGGAACACGGGCGCGTTCGCCTCCACGTACTCGCTGCTCAACCTGGTGAACGCGGCTTCTTCCATGGGCAGCAGCTCAGCCGCCGCCATCGACGAGCTGAGCACACTCGTCGGCCACGGCGCACCGGCATATTTCAACCACCACCAGCAGGCCGGCGGTCACAGCCACTTCCTTCCCCTGTCGACGCCGCCGGCGTCGCAGCCATTGGCGCTCGGGACGCTGCCAATGTCGCTGGCCGCCATCTCCGACAAGATATGGGACTGGAATACCATGCCCGACGCGGCGGCTAGAGATTACAGCAGTGCCGGCTTCAAGTGATCATCCTCCGCACGCGTGTGCGTGCGTGCATGGCGGTGGCGGTGCATAATTGCTCGCACATGCATTTCCGATCCAAATGGTACAACCATGTACTTAGATCTTTCTCTCTCTTTCTTCCGGTTAATTTGTTCACATACAGTAATTCTGGGGAAACGATCGCTGTAGAAAACAGTACCATTCTTAATTACTACACCCCATAGATCATACTTACCAACTTGTACCGCTACGAAGAGATCAATTCGGGATAGATAATCTGTAATTCCTGCTGAATTGCATATAATAACCTCACACTGATATCGTTGTGACAGTCGATTATTACTACTTTACTAGATTAACTTCTCTTGTACCAATTAGTGATGAGTAAATGGTGATGCCCATGATGGGGTGCTTGTTTTTTTAACTGTCTGACTTTGGACACTGCACTGCACATGAAATAATGCCGGCTGGGTCCATGATTGGGAGAAGACCATGGCAGAGATTGCTGCCGCTTTGGAATGATTGGGAGAGGACTGGATCCATGTCGGGTGTGAGTGTGCCGATGGAGGACTGTGTCAGAGATATGTGAGCATCGTTTAGTTTGGGGACAACCCTGTGATGGCAGCGTTTGTCTTTTCCTTCGGAATGTACGGTACAGCTCTTGTCAGGGTCTCAGACACTGCTAGCCACCAAATTACTGCACTGTAGTAGGATGATTATTCCCCTTTAATTGTTTGGCAGCTCGTGCTGGCTGTAATTTGTCTATTGTGTCATGAGCTAGCTGAATGGAAAGATTTTGTCTGTTTGGATGCTGGTCTCGGAAGAGAGGACCTTACCATAGATTGGACATGGCATATTGGCACTCTATCGGTAGGGGGTGTGTTGGCACATTTTTATTTTCATTTTTTTTTGCTAATGCATTTCATTTTGATTCCTTATTGTTGTTAGCTATATCTGTATTGCATAAGTTGTCACGGAGTATACTAAGTTTCACATATTAAATTTCCACGTATATATTATGAACTATTTCAGACTAATTTGAATTGTTGTGGTTATAGGGTCAAATCCCAGTCCCACAAACACAATTTGCTCACGTCACATTTACTTTGAGCTCACAATGTACTCAAAGTAAATCCACTTTAATTTTCAGTTGACCCCATGGGTGGATCCTTTTTTTTCCTTTCTCCTTACTTTTTTTTGGGGGGGGGGGGGGGGGGGGGGGGCTCAAGCTCCCCCCTACATGTGTGGAACTCCATGAAGACGAAGTGGGGAGATGGAGGGAGACGAAGAGGAAGGTGTGGCTGGAGGAAGAAGGGAGATGAGCCTCCCTTGGTAGTTCTCTAGCTCCTAAATTGATTGGAAGAAATGCACCTGAGTGTGCTTCAGATGATACAATTGCTAAAAGGTGATGTTTGATCAACAAGCATATGCACACACCAACCAACTAAACTATATATATGACTTTCTAATATATTTTTTTAGAGGCAACTACAGTAGGCTTAGCCTACCTGAACTTGTAATTGAAAGCACGGTTTACAGCAAGCTGTAAATTACAGGCAGAAGTATGGTATGAGAGAGGGGGATTACATCTTGTTGGTTACGCAAAACCAAAATCAGAGAAAACAAACGCGTAAAAGAGATTGGGGCTACATAATTGAGCTAATGTAAGCGCCGCAGGAACGGATCATGGCTGAGTGATCAGGTTTCTTGCTTCTGTAGGCCCATAAGTTTAGGTCGCTGGCACATCGTGATAAGAGCAAAGAGGCTGTGAACACCTCGCCCTCAAAGACTTTAGCATTCCGTCTCTTCCAAATATTCCAGAGGGCAGCAGTGAGGACAATGCTCTTTACCTTGGCAGGTAGAGGAGCCCAAGCCATGTTCGGCAGATTCCATAGCTGTTCAATCGAGTGAATGCCGACCAAGGCGCTT
>RWGY01000981.1:0-62794 GCA_007726485.1 Eragrostis curvula
CTAGCTCGGGTGCTTTAGTTGGTTAGAAATCAGGTGGATCATCATCATTTCGTTGTTAATAAAGTATACTAGAAATCAGGTGGATCATCATCATCAGAACGATCGATCCAACTTTTCCGCAACTCTTGTATACGAGGAAATACTAGACCCCTCATGTTTTCCGCACGTTTTGGAGCATAGAGTGTTTACATGTACCATAGTTTCTATGGATGCAAGTTAATCAAATGGATATTGCTAGCTGGGAACCTAAATGTCGGAAGAATTTTAGGGAACTTCGGGTGTGTTCGTTTCGTTTAGGACTAAAGTTTAGTCCAAAGTTTTTGCTATTTAAAGGTATTAAATAAATATAATTACAAAACTTTTTGTAGGAACCTGAGCTATTTGCGAGACGAACTAATGAGGGTAATTAAGCTGTGATTAGACGACGGTTACGTAGCATCACTGTAGTAAAACATGCTTAATTAGGCTCGTTGATTCGTCTCGTAAATTAGCACCCATCTGTAAAAAGGTTTTGTAATTAAACTTTATTTAATACCCTTAAATAGCAAAATTCTCTGGACTAAACTTTAGGACTAAAGGAAACGAACGGGGCCTACCTACGGTTCAATTCATGCTTGCATGGAAGCAAGTAAATAAAGAAGTGTCAATTCTCTGGTGTGAACTGAGCTGTGTTAACCTGACGGTATGAAAAGGGTACTTGAGTCCACGTATCCGTCAGCTTCCTCGGTCCAGGTTTACTCTCGATCGTACTACAGTCGGCAGTTGGTGAGCAGAAGCCGTCAGGCAGCCGTGTGTGCGTGTATATCTTGGCAGCGCTCCACGCCAACGCGGAAGCAAGGCAGCAAGCGACAGCCACGAGGGCCAGGGTATGTGCTACGATCTCATCGTCATCATCTCTCTCTCTCTCCGCAGTACACGCGAGCGTCTCCTCTCAACGAAGACGATGAGTTCATAGTAGCTTCTGCTTCAGGCATGATTCCGTCCTCACTTCATCACATGATTCACTGCCGTCTCCGTCTCGGTCATCTTAATTTATTTACGGTGGCGGTGATGCGCATGAACACGTGATACCACTCTGTGTGTGATCATTTCCTTGCACTTGCCGGTTGTCTTCGTCAAAAGCTAGTTGAGTTTCTTCCCATTCAATCCTACTCCCGGGCCGCCGCTTCCCTCCCTTCACTTGCTCTGCTTCCTTCCGGCTTCAAGCTTCAGCGACCTGTTCATGTTTCTCTTCCATTCCATGCTCAATCCTATCATTTGTTAGTTCTTCGTCCCTTCCAAATTCTGTCCTTTTTCTGGAGCTTTTGACTTTCCTCTGCAAGGGCTCTTGAAAAATCGGCGAAGCTTGTCGTTTTTTCAAAACTTTTACTGGTACGGCGATACCCTGTTGCCTTTTTCTTGACGAAATTTGCATGCTCCATCTGACAATCATTCCTGTGAATTGTGATCAGATGGGTTGCTTCTCCTTCAAGAGCGGCAAGAACAGGTCCAAGAGCCAGAAGCCGGTCGCCGCCCCGGCAAGGACGCCGCCGACGTCCGACTCCAGCGGGCAGAAGAGCAAGGCGTCGTCGGCGTCCACGCCGAGTCGTAGCATCCAGGAGCTGTCGGAGGAGAGGGGCGCGCAGCGGCTGCGGGTGTTCGACCTGGAGGAGCTCAGCAGCGCCACCAACGGCTTCAGCCGCGCGCTCAAGGTCGGCGAGGGGGGATTCGGCTCCGTCTACCGCGCCTTCTTCCGCTCGGCCGGCGGCGGCCGCGTCGTGCTCGCCGTCAAGCGCCTCAACCAGCGCAGCCTGCAGGTTAGTTGCTTCGGTCCGTCTCCTCTGCCTGCTTGTTCAATCACAGGCACATTTGGGGGAGATTTGCCATGCCGCATCCAGTTTGTTCATCAGACAGTTTTGAGAGTTTTCCCCCTCATGATAACAAATTTCGCAGTCACATAACAAATTTAGATTCACTAGATTTGCAACTCATTTTGTCAAGGTGAATTAGCGGTTTCACAAGACTGTTCACTTTCAGATTATTTGCCGAATTTTCTCGAACATGTATCCGTGGATTTGACATTTTCTGATGTATGAGCAACACAGATATTAAACTGTTGTTCCTTGTATTGTACGCACAAACTGCGGAGAAGTACATCATCTAAGACTTTAGGTGTCCATGTTAGGACTAAAAATCTTGTAGAATAAAACTCAGAAATTTGTTGGTTTGCAGTTAAATCATATAATTCAGAATATCGGTCCAACCAACGGGACAAGGACACCCACAGATGTCCACTTCAGTGAGAATCGTGGAACAAACCACGTGAATATAATTAGTCAAGCCAGCATCACAAAGTCAACCTATTAAATCATATAAATCGGCATCACGCTATATGCAAGTACATAGAAAAACGCCATGCAGATTTTCAAGCTTTGAGCTGTGTTTGTTAGCTCATTTTGTTCATCAAGAACCTTTGTTTTTTAACCTGATTTCAGGGACACAAGCAATGGCTTGCTGAAGTGCAATTCCTGGGCGTTCTTGAGCATCCGAATCTGGTAAAGCTTATCGGCTACTGCGCAGTGGATTCAGAAGCAAGCAAGCAAAGGCTGCTTGTGTACGAGTTCATGCCCAACAAGACCTTGGATGACCACCTGTTCAACCGAGCGCATCCTCCTCTTTCATGGAGAATGAGGTTGCAGATCATGATCGGAGCCGCTCGGGGGCTCGATTACCTCCACGATGGGGTGCCGGAAGTTCAGGTTTCCCCGAACGCATTGTTCTTTCTGAAATATTTTCAGACCCTGTTCGTTTCTTTTAGCGCTAAATTTTAGAGGCTTCTAAACAAAGAGAACCTAGTACTAAATAAAGTCTAATGACAAAACCTTTTTACAGATGGGTATATCTTTACGAGACGAATCTAATGAGTCTAATTAATCTATGTTTTGCTACAGTAACTGTCGTCTAACCACGGCTTACTTACCCTCATTAGATTCGTCTCGCGAATTAGACCAGGGGTTCTGCAGTTAGTTTTGTAATTAAACTTTATTTAATACTCTTAAATGATAAGATTTTTTTCTTTAGACCCTCTAAATTTTAGACCCCCATGAAACGAACAGGGCCTCAGTTTTGCACCAGCACCTCTGAAACTCTGAACTGTTTTCTTCAGAAGATCAGAGGGTACCACTGAAACTCTGAACTGAAGCATCTACTCAACATTTGAATGCTGAAATCTTGATCAGCATCTGATCCACGGTCTTTTAGTGTGGCAGGTGATCTACAGGGATTTTAAAGCGTCCAACGTTCTTCTGGACGCTGATTTCAAGCCAAAACTTTCAGATTTCGGCCTGGCAAGGGAAGGGCCAACCGAAGGCAAAACACACGTGTCCACCGCGGTAAGTAGTAACACGAGTGAAGTCAGTCAACATGCACGCATGAATCTCGTCAAAATGTTTCGTGGCATTTCTCATTGCATCTGACAGAGTATCTGACGCTGTTGATGATGGTGGATGGATGGTTCAGGTGGTTGGGACGCACGGGTACGCGGCGCCGGATTACATCGAGACGGGGCACCTGACGGTGAAGAGCGACGTGTGGAGCTTCGGCGTGGTGCTGTACGAGATCCTGACGGGGCGGCGATCGCTCGAGCGGAGCCGGCCGGCGGAGGAGCAGAAGCTGCTGGCCTGGGTGCGCCGCCACCCGCCGGACGGCCAGAGCTTCCGCTCCATCATGGACCCGCGGCTGGGCGGGCGGTACCCGCTGCCGCCGCGCGCGAGGTGGCCAGCTCGCCGACCGCTGCCTCCTCAAGAACCCAAAGGAGCGCCCGGCGATGAGGGACGGTCGTCGAGGAACTCGAGCGGGTGCTGCAGATGGAGCCACCGCCGCCCGCCGCCGGCGGCCGACAAGAAAGGAGGCGATGGCCGGCCGCCGCCGTCGGCGAGAGGTGACACAACGACCGTGGAGCAGAACATAACGCCAAGTTTGGTCTGCTGAGCTTTTTTCCATGTTTGTATACAAAGGACATAACACGCATTATACAACTTGAAAGAGAGATATACAAATGAAATGAGGTTTCAAATGACAATTTTCTTGAACGAAGCAGTAGAGCAACTCAGCAGTCTCCCAATCCCCCTCCCAATCCTAAAAAAATTGTCATATAAGGAGGTTGGGAGAAAAAAAAAACAAGCTCCAGCAATCTCCCAAAAAATTGCCTATTTTTACTCCCCTCTCAAAACAGGCCCCAACCTCTCAACATTTGCTCCAACTCTCCCACCCTCCCAATCCCAACTACTGGTGGGTCCCACGGCTTCACCCGTCGCGCGCGCAGTCTTCTTCCCCTTCCCGTCGCGTCGCCGCCAGATCCGGCGCCACGCCTTTGATTCCCCCCGTCGAGCTCCTCATCCGCGGCCCGCCGTCGAGCTCCGCCTCCGCGGCCCGCCGTGGAGCTCCGTGGTCCGCCGTGAAGCTCCCCCTCCTCATCCGCCGTCAAGCTTCCCCCTCGACGTTCGCTCTCCGAGTCGCCCCCCATCGTCGATTGACGGTGTCTTGCTCGGCGTCCGTGCCAAATCCGGAGCTGCGACTTCGATTCCCGTCGTCAAGCTCGGCTTCCACGCTCCTTCGCGCCCTCCACCGTCGATTCACGGTGTCCTCATCGCCGCGTGCCCGTCGTCGCCGCGAAGATGTGCAGCTGGATGCCCGCTGCCTTGGACACGAAGTGGCAGAGCAGCCCGGCCAACGCGATGAGCAGCAGCAGACGCAGCACACCACCGGTCTTGAACGCATGTGCGCAAAGTATGGGAACGAGCTACGCGCCTCGGCTTCGCGTCGCGGCCTGTCCTCGCCTCTGCTCCGCGCGTCGCGTCGAGCTCCGCGATGCGCCCCGGCGGGTGTGGTGACTGTGGCCTCGGCTGTCGCGTCGAGCTCCGCGGTGCGCCCCTCCGTCAAGCTCGTCGCGGCGCAGCACGGCTGGCACGAGCGAGGAGGAAGCGGCCATGGCTAGGGGGCAGGGTGCCGGTGGCGAGGGAGAAGATAAGGTGGGGCCCATTCGCAAGTGAGAGGCAAGAGAGAAAAAGAAAACAAAAGATCCCACATGTCAGGTTATTGGGAGGAGACTATTGTGAGACTGCTGGAGTTGTACCTCCCAATATACTGAAAATGCTATCGGGAGCCTCCCAATAGAGAATATTGAGAGGCAAATTATTGGGAAACTGCTGGAGTTGCTCTAAAACATTAAGCCTAACAAAATTGAGCTCCCAACTACGAACGCAAGCATTTGCGTTTCACCTCGACGGCGTGCCATGCTACGACGATTGTCGGCGTTGGGAAATCTGGCCGACGAGAAAATTTAGACTACGCGCTACGGGGGAGGTTGATTCGGTGAGTGAGGAAGAACTCGGGAGATTATCCTGGTTCGGGCGATCGAAGCCCTACGTCCAGCAGTTGATTCGGTTTGTATTGCTCGTAGTAGGGGTTACAAGCTTGGCGAGAGAGGGAAGGCTCCCAAGTCTCTAAGTGTTCGTGTTGTTCGTCCTTGCGTGCGTCGCCAGGCCGAAGCGAGTGTGTGTGCGAATGAGGAAGTAAGAATGCGGTTAAGCGGTCCCCCAGCCGCGAGTCGAGCTTCCCCTTTTATCTGTCAATGGGAAAATCGACTGTCCAAGGATGGAGGAAAGAAGAAAAAGAAAAGAAAGAGAAAAGGAAGGCTTGGGCTTCACGTTCTGGTGGGGGGGGCCTCCCTTGGCGTAGGCTGGCGACTCGTTGTAGATAGGTGGCGCGGACTGCGACGGTTCCTCCCTCCTCGACGACTTCTTTCACGGGTGATGATGGCGGCCGCTGTTCCGCCGCGCCGGGGATGTCCGCGCCCTGTGTGCGTACTGTTGGTCTTGTAGCGATGCGGCTTCGTACTGTTACCGCATGGCGAGGGTCTTGACCGCTATCAAATGTCCCTGTGGGACGTGCGGGGCGGCGGCACGTCTTTCCCCAGTATGGGAATGGCGTCCACTTGCACCCATAATTAATGTGTTTTACCTGCCGCGTCGTGACTCGCGTCGTCCGACCCTTTTTCTTCCGCGGGGGTCGGCCGAGGCGGAGTTCCGCTCCGACCCTTCGGGGGTCGGCCGAGGCGGAGTTTTCTCCCGACCCCTAGGGGGTCGGCACGCAGGTTGAGAGGGCGGAGGCCTGCTCGCTTGCTGAGCCTTTCTGTCGGTAGGCCGGGATGCGGCCCCTTACGGTCGTAAGGGTTATCTGGCCCCCGCTTCCGGACCCGCGCGTCTCTTTTAGCCTCGATTTGTGCCGAGGGCCCCTCCGCTGGGCCTTAGGTTTATTCACAATCATCGTGGCCTAATGAGTTAGTCACGGGTACCTAGTTTTGAGTATCCGACAACGATATTCTCTCCACTCTGGCAGTTTGGCAGTTTGTGTGTGAGATTTGTTTAACCGAAATTCGTTTCCGACTTCTCCCGACCGTACTAGCTGAAAATGATATACCGAGAAAATGGAAACAAAAATGGAAGTATTTGGTGGAAAAAAAATAAAAATAATTTTAGACTTTACCGATCGTTTCCGACAATTTTCATTTTAAGCCGAAAATTACCGTTAATATTTTACCGTTTATATTAGTTTAGTCAATATATATATATATATATATATATAATATTTTAAATTAATTTAGATAATAAATTAAGATTGGTCTAAGCCTAATATTAGCATTTCTTTCCCGCGTGTCAAAAAAAGATCGGCTGCACGGGAAAAACCGAATGTTAATCAGGGAAAGAAATCAAGTTCCTTCCTGTCATGTGAAAACAGAATAGAGTCATCGCTCATTGGCAGCCGCCAGTCGTTCATATGATACATTTGTAGCTAGTTCAAAAACCAACAATATATATTCACATTTGATATTTTTGATATATGATGTAGTATGGCTAATACACGACTGTGATTTGTTTTACCGATATTTATTATCGATTCCCAATCGATACCGCATACTTCTGTCGTGGTAATTTCATTTTCGATATTCCCGTAATACCGATGCCGTTTTTGTTTCCGCAAGTACCGCTATCGATTTCGCTACAGAGAAAAAAATATAAAACTGAAAATGATTTAGCCCTTTTCCGACCGTTTCCCGACCGCTTTCATCCCTACGTGTGACTTCCAACCCGGTTCATACTTTTTTTTAAGCAAAACCTGGTTCATACTTGCATTGCATTCGACGAATTAGGGAGATCGATCGTCGTGTTTATCCATCCCAAAAAAAGAAAAAATAAGGCCCGCTTCGACATGCTAAAGGCCAAGAGAGACCGAAGGGTCCGACCAGCCCATGGGCCGTGGCTTTTGGACTCCAACCCCTCCGACAAGCAAACCCCTCCTCGTCGTCGTCGGCCGCCGCCTGACCCTGATCCATCTGCGGCGCCGGCGAAGGTGACCGGCGGACTCCCTCTGCTCTCCTGGGCATCGCTGCTCCCATCGCCCCATCTTCCCCCACTAATCTAGCCAGAGACTCGCTTGAGCGTGCTGTGGGGGAAGCGGAGAGCTCCTCCCGGCCGTTCGTGGGTGTTTCTCAACTGTAGCTTGCTGCTGATCGAATTACCAGCCCTTCCAAAATTCAGCAGAGATGCAGGCGAAGAAGCTGACTCTGCTGCAGACGGTGACGGCTGCTGGAGTCTTCTCGGCCGTATCCTTCTGGTAAAATAACCTGATATCCTCTACTAGTGCCCCCCTGCAAATCTTTCTTCAGAGTGGCTTAGATCTTTAGCACTCTTTTGATGCAGGTATGGGTTCATGTTTGGGAGGGAATCTGCACGACGTGAGCTTGGTGGGATCATAGACGATCTCCGCAGCAACAGGTCCACCACCACACCTACTGGCTCCTCTGAAACCGATGCTCACTCCAAACCATAGATTGGTATGCTATTTTTACCTCTCTCTTTTTTTAAGAGCATGAGAGTGTATTGTTTTCTTGTACTATAAATGCAGCCACTTTTGTTTTGTGTATATGTTAACTAGTCTCTCTTAGAGTATAGCATGCATCTTTAACATCTACTTGGAGTGGAAAAATAAAACAAGTTAAGAGGGCGTTCTTCTGTCTTGCACCAAAAAGGTAGACTTTGTTGACAGTGTCAGATGCATGGAAAATTAAATTTTACAAAACAGTCTTGTTAGGGCAAGCATGGGAATGGTTTTTTTAGGAACCGGGAGCTTAAGATCTCAACCTCAACCTTTTAGCAACATCTATGGTCACGAAAGAACCAAAGTGGCTGGTGCTAATGAGCATTGGGAATTTTGGTGCTAGTCCAATGAGTGTCGCAGTCCTGGAAAGTACTAAAGGCATATGATTTTCATCATGTTAGGTTCCTATTAATCATACTCATATTGCCATAAGATTGTTCTCGCAGGAGTAGAACAGATTAGGTGAGCTAACAAGAGTTTACAAAGACACTTGTGTGATTTTATTTTTCTTATCTTTATGTCTTTACAGGTCCATCTCTGCGGTGCTGAGGGGGTGTTTGGCATAAATTTAAAGGTTAGCTCCTAAAAGAGTTCATCAACGAGGAAGATCGTCATAGAAATATCAGGTCATTTAGTCTGATGTTTGGTAGGTTTTTGTTTCATTGAGGTTGCTTGTCTATTTTTTTCAGAAATGCAAGTTGGTATCATTTTATCTGCGGCGTCAATACCTTTTTGTTCCCTGAATAACAATATGCACATTAGTCTTCAGTTTTATCAGAATTTCCTATGTACTGTACTGCTGATATGCGTGCAGTTTCTTCCTGTTATGAATGTATTGGGCACATATGATTACATCTTGTGAATAACTTGGAGCAACATTTCTTTTGTTTTTTAAACTATGCTACCCTGTAGCAATCTATTGCTATGCTCTTTAGTATGAAACTATAACAAATCATCTGTATGTTGAGAGATATTTTGGAGACATAAGTTGTCCTCTTCTGTATCCCCTCCAGAATAATTCATTCTTTCCCAGTAGTTTCCTCTGCAGTTGCTGAGCTTTAAGTTTCGTTTTAAAGCTTTTCTGTGATGTGACGTAAGTATACTGAGCTCTATTGCATATGCGTGCTTAAATATGGGTTAGCCTTCCAGTCCTGCACTCCTGCTTGCTGTCTTCCAGTGAAAGCTCCTGAACATATATGGAAAACAGCAATTCCTGATGAATTTAGTGGGAAAATATACCTGGTCCTTTAAACTGTTTTGCTTGCTAGAAACGGGGATCGAAATATCTAGTGTTATCACCTCATGATGATCTATATTATTTGTTCACTTTGTTCTGTTGGCATGTATCAATATTCAAGGAAAAAGGGGCCATGTTAAGTTACTCTGATTACGACAAATAACCTTTTTTTTGCCCTCATGCAACTTGGATTCATAATTTGATTAGATGCACTTTTTGAACAAACTGGGATAGTTGGACTTGCCTGAAAGCAACAACTCTGACTGACCATGTTGGACAACTAGAACAGGGTCAGAATAGGATTAGATTGCTACCGGGTAGAGCGATCTTGTGTTCGTTTGTTGCTTTTCGTTCTGTGTTGTTGATGTGTTTTTAATCGATCTGAATATGCCATAACACCAAATAGTTAGGAAAACCTTGCACTCCTTTCATTAAATACTCTGCAAAGAGAGATGCATGTATCTAAAAATAGGACAGATGTCTTCTATACTCCTTAATTTTTAAGTAGGACAGATGTCTTCTATACCTTCCTGAATTTATGGATGTAGAATGAAAAGTTTAAAGTAGGATCCTCCCTGAAATTTTGTTCTTAGAGAAGGGATAATGAGACTCTGTAAATACCTATTACTCCTCCGCGTAACACTATTTTAACCACAGAATGTGACTGGCAACAAGTTTAGGGCTCTCGTATGTGCGCTAGTGAAACCTTTTGCATCTGAAGAAAAAAAAAGACCTTGTACATCTTGGATAATTCAATAATTTTATTAGGTGCACTTTTTGAACCACTCTGGTTGATCGGATTGGTGCTCAATGCTCAGCCATCTTTTACTCGGGTTGGGCAGGGCTAAAACAGGATCAGGATAGAATTCGATTGCTACTGGGTAGTGGATCCTTGTGTTCCTTTCTTTCTTTTCTTCCTCTGTTATAAATATTTGTTGTCCGATCCATATTCATCATATTACCAGCTAACGGCATAGTTTGTAAAATTTTGCGTATAACATGGTTATCCCCTCACACACTTGTGTACTAGTTCTATGGTGAATTAAAGTCGTGAATAAAAAAGTTTGAGAAATTGCAAGTAGGGTCCTTGTTGAACTTTTGTCTGCCGATAAGGGACACTCAGATTATGTAGAACCTGTAGCTCCTCCACAAAGTGCGAGTAGAAACTCAGAATGGACTGGTGCCGAATGGAGCACAGCCAACCGTAGATGAACACACTTCTCTGGGGAAGGTTAGAATAAAGAGCACACTGCTATCAAGTAGAGGAATCCTTGCCTTTCCATCTGTCTTTCTACTTATCTCGTGATGTGCACTCTCACTCCTCTCCTTTGGAAGCATTTGTTCCAAGCTTGATAGGTCATCTTGTCCTTCTCATGGCGGTGAGCAAGGTCAGGAAGGGAGGGCCCCATGATTTGCTCTTTTCTTGCAGTCACACTCCAAGTTTTGGAATATCTGCAGTGCCCTCGGCATTATCGCATTATTCGCATGTTAAGTTGTTTACATCACAAAACAAAAAAGAAAGTCTAGCCCTGAAGGTGATCATGACGGATTCTAGTAGTACATCGTATCGACTTGTAGGCATCATGTAATTATGTTTATGTCGTTTGTGTTCTTGTGTTGATCATTCATTGGCTCCCCTTATCAGTTACCAGAATCTATTCAAGTCCATTAATTGATTTCTGGATTGTGTGCGTGTGATTGATTTTTTTATAAAAAAAATTAGGGAGAAGGGAAATAAAAACATAGTGCCAGTGGTGGTTTTTGGGTGTCAGTGATCGTTACGGCCACTTGCTCATCTATGGCTGCTTACTTGCTCGAAAGATTCAGCATAGATCATATACAGGTCAAAAAGTGTGGGTGTGCTCATTGTGTGGTAAATTGGTGTGCACGATGATGTATCATGCTGACAACTAAATCAATAAAAACTCGGTACTCTGGTTGTAAAATAATAATGGACAGATGTTATGGTCTGACGATCACAGAGAGAATGATGTCAAGGATAGAAAAAAAGTGCAACCGGAAACCATACACACTTCTGCCAAAGTCTATTGTCAGCAAAATAATGATAGTTTTTTTTTTTTTTGGTTGCAGAAATAACAGAAATGGCTGGTTAGCTGCTTTCCTTGCTGCAAAGTGATGGTTTGTGACCACTCCTTGCAATAATGTTGAGCGGGGGCAAATAATAACTCAAATTGACGTCTCTAAAATGAGTCATTGGAAAGTAAACACATAAGAGGGCATCAAAAGCGAAGGCTGATAGGGCCAGGGTGAAATCTTCCAGCATAAGCCCTGGAAAAAAGTTAACCAAGTGGTACAGTTGATGCGTTGATTTAGGATGAAGCTTTGGGCCACCCCGCAGCGGAGTACCTGAACGACAAGTGTGCATGCCGTGGCACCTCAATCTTTCAATTTGTTCTCATCCATCAATCCGTTTCTGGGGGTCACATCTCACGGCCGGAAAAAGTCAAGGACGATGCGGAAACTAAAGATCAGAGTGGCCACTGCACGTCACAGAAATCCTCTTCCGATAATCACTTTTAAATTTGTACATGCTGTTCCATATATCGTCACAAAGCTTGGATTATTTCTGGCCTATCTATCGATCGATCTAGTGTTCAGCTGCTTATCAGAGTTAAGTTCTCTCATCTCCTAAAGATGTCATGCAAAGATCCATCCATCTTGATACAAGATCCTCAGAGAGTAATAATACTACATGCCTATTTCTGGCCTATCCATCTGCAATCCGTGCGTGCTCGTCACTTGCTAGCAACTGCTTTGCCGCTCCTGACTGCAACCAATTGATCAACGGGTTCCTGCGACGCGCACACCAACGGATCGATGATGCATGTCGGCTGCACGACGGCCAGAAGCTGTGTTGGTCAGCACTAGCTGGCGACCACAGGAGGATTGCGCGCGGCGAGGTTGGCGATGGTCGGGCGGCGGCGCATCATCGGCGGCCTGGCGTCACCCGTCGCTGGCGAAGACGACGACGGCGTGCGCAGGAGGCGGTGGCGCCGTGCCACCGCGTGGAGCGCCTCGTCCATGTCCATCTGCTCCTGCCTGCAGTCGTCGCTGCAGAACGCGGCGTCCCCTCTGCATCGTCGTCGTCATGCACACGCAAATCAACACCACGGCCATCGTTTGATTACAAGTTCATTCCAACCATGCAAGTTGATTAGAGTTAAAAAAAAAAAGCACGAACCTGTACATGAAGATGTCGCGGCCGCGGGCGATGCTCCTCTTGCAGAGGAAGCAGGAGTCGAGGTAGTGGGGACGAGCCATGGTGTCGCCGCGCGGCTTCACCCTGTAGAACCTCGACGCCACCTTCACGTACCGCTCCTCCTCCTCCTCCATCGCCGGCAACACCGCCGTGGTGGACGTGGTCCCTTGCATCATATCTTTTGCCCGCTTGAAGTATCGATCGATCTCGACAGCAAGCAACAAAGCTATAGCATGGTGGTGTTGCCCTTCCTTGTGTGAAGTTGTTGTAAGCTTGTAGCTAGCGTGCTACTCAGCCTACTCCCTGACTGGTGGTTATATGGTGATGTCTTCTGCTCTTTCTTGGTTTGGTAGATGGAGCTGTCCAAGGACAAGGAGGTTATATATGCTTGTTTCCGGCTTTTGTCTGCACCTGCGTACGGCGATTGGTGTTGTGCAGGCCGGGGGTCTGTGTCGCAAAACCATGGGTGGTAGGGTAGTAGAGCGTGGGCAGGGACGCGAAACCTGTTGGCTGGGTGTAGTTGGGGGGATTAAATATACACCTGAGCAGCAGAATCAGGAGCAAGTTGATATGGCCCAATACATAATCAAACCCGTCCTCCATCCTTTGGAAAGGAGCAAGAGATCAGCCATAATAACAATTTATAAGAGGACATATCAGTGTACTGTTATGATCGTGTCTGCTCAGATACAGAGCCCCAGCAGGCAGGCGAATAACCATTCATTGGAGTAGCTTCAGCTGGCTGCTTTGCGTTTGCCCCTGAAAACGTGCAGTCGCCAACATCTGGGCCGACTCTGACTGGATCTGCATGCTCCTGCAGACTTTTACTGTAGCACGTCGGCAGAAAAGAAGGCATGGGCACGGTTTATGATTGACCTGCAAAACCATCAAGATGCAAAATACCACTTCTGTTCATCAGGATCGGCATGTTGCCGGCCGTCAGCCATTTCCGGTGGGCAGGGCTATCCTCTCCGAAGAGCGCGCGTACGCTTCATATCACAGGTGGCAGTAGAGAATCCTGGAAGCCCAGTATACTACTAGTAAACAGCCCACAGAGAATCGGCCCCGCACGCGCAGCAGGCCACCGCTGATGAGCCGTGGCAATCCAGTCCACGACACCGCTGCCGGGTCCAACTAGCCGGGACGCCGTTGGCCGCCTCGTCCATCCCCATCCCGTTCCAGATCGCACGCGCGCACGCCACTCAGAGCACAGCATCTTGCCAGCCACTAACTCGTTGCCGGCAACGATGGACGCCGCCGTCTCCCTGCACCACCACGGGGCGCTCGCGCTCCCCACCTCCCTCCCGCCGCCCAGCCACCGCGCGCTCCCGCTCAACCAGAGGCGCCCCTCCACCAAGCCGCCGGCCGCGCGCCTGACTCTTGCCACGCGGCCCACGTCGCCGGCGCGCTCGGCTCCCGCCGCGGCCCTCCCCGTTGCCTCCGTCGCGGCCGCCGCAGCAGCTCACCACTCCAGCCGCGCCGCCACGGGGTACGCGGCCGCGCTGGCCGACGCGTGCGTCCGCGCCGGGCGTCCCGCCACGCGCGCGCCGCCCTCGGTCTCTCACGGGAGAAGCATGTCGTGGGGCAGCTGGACGCGCGGGTGGCGGCGCTGGTGCGGATGCTGGTGGCCAAGGGCAAGGCCGGCATGGTGGCAGAGGTCTTGGCCGAGTTCGCCGCCATCTGCGACAAGCTGCTGCCCCTGCATCCCGCGCGCGCCCATGGCTACTACTAGTGTCTTTACAAAAGTGCAGTAGCGCAGTGTCTTTGCTACTGCGTCATGTTTGGTCGAGCGAGCATGCAACGACCAACAACGCGCGCGCTCTTCAGTTACAGATACTTGCTGGCTGTTGTTCGTATCTCTCACTGAAGAGCCTGCAGGAGTAGCTAGGCTGCAAGCGTGCCTTGCTCGTCATCATGCTCGTGCACGTTTGCACTGTGCTACTGCTGCACTTTTGTCATGTAGTAATTCATGATGTCATGCAACCTTTCTTGTTTTCAACATCGCAGATTGGATGAATTGTTTCTTTTTTTTGATGAAATATTAGTGTTGCAACAAGATCATACCGCCTGGAAAACCTGTTGCTGCTACGAATAAGCATTTCAGTGAAAGCGTCAGCAATCACGCTGGCAAAATAGCATACGAAGTTCAGGAGGCTGTAAATTCTGGATCGATCTTGATATGAAGAAACTGTAATGCCGCGGGGTTGCATGCTGAATCAGCTGAATGTTTGCTTAATTCCTATGTACCTAAGCTCAAAAGGCTAGTCATTTTGAGCTGGCTCATATCTGACAAGTTCCAACAACCTTACATGATCTGATCAAATAAGTTTTCTGTGTTGTTTTTTTCGATCTGTTTTCAAATAGGGTGTAATGCTCCCATAATTTTTGGTTTAGGAGAATAAGAGGCGTGCATGAATCAGAAAGGAAATCCAAGGGTGACGGAACAACTATAATTTTTTTGGAACACATGAGAGTGGTGCTATGCAAGTTCAAATCCAGGCCATGTCTCCAATGTATGGTGACTGAGAAAGGAAAGGGAACTGATTGTCAGTTTGTACTGGCCTGCTCGGAGATGGCTTCCTCTTGGTGTGGTTGCAGATTTCTTGATTGGCTACAGGAGCCCGCCCATCTACAACTTGCCTGATGACTATTTTGAGCTATCAGAGTTATCTGCAACATGTTTTTGGGTCCCTCGTGTGGGCAGAAGAATTTCCTATTGCCTCTAAAAAGAAAGCTACTAGTAGCTTGCTGCAATTGCAAGCTGGCTTGTCATGTCCAGGAGGTTCCTAAATGAGGTCAGAACAACTGCTTGCGACCACAAAGAATTATTGCATTATCTACTTATGCACTAGCCACATTATGAATAATGACAACCTCATCTTCCTGAGTACTTGAGTTGTTAACACTCCAGCAATTGAAAATCGATAGAGGGTGAGGGCCAGACGTAATCCGACTGGTAGTATAATGTTTTGAGAGTAGCAGTTGAGGACTGTACAGATCAATTTATGATATAATGCGGACTTAATCTATGTCTCCACCAATCAACTTTATTCTTCTGGTCTACTACTTGCAAACCTAACCGATGGATTAGCGTCATACGAATAGTGAGTTGCGTGACACATGATATCTGCAAATCCCCGCTTTTCGTCCGATCCTTGTGTTTGTATTGCCTTTAAACCATCTTTTATTCATTCCTATACGAGAGGGGCAAAAAACTGAACTTGGATGAAGATGGAGAGGCATGGAGAAGGTGAGTTTTCAAAATTAACTTCTAGCAATGCTGATACCTTCAAACTGCCAATGCCAACTCGTGAACGGTGTAGTAAGAAAAAGCCTACGAACTTTTTTTTTTAGATCGTAAATCCTACGAACTTGGTACGCAGCGATGAATGAATGCCGAAAGAGAAAAATGCCAACTGTACCAGACAAGAGAGCTGCGGACCGGGAGCGTGCTACCCTCACTGTAGCACGCACATACTAGCTTAGTTAGTTGCACAGTAATTAACAATCAATTGTTCCATTATCATCAACCAATAACTCGCTAATCTCCATTATGAAAGACATCAGCACCTTAGAATATTGAATTGCAAGGGCAAGATCAACATCGCCTCGCCTCTCAACCACCCTCCAATATGAACAGCAGCAGGCCGGCCGGTACTTATATATACACATGCAGATGTCATCAGACATGGATTGACAGAACATTGCATTTGCATCAGCAAGCTCATCAGGAAAGGAAGGAGAGAGAGGCGGATGGAGGAGGATTACGTGTTCAAGATCGTGGTGATCGGCGACTCGGCGGTGGGGAAGACGCAGCTGCTGAGCCGCTTCACCCGCGACGAGTTCTGCTTCGACTCCAAGTCCACCATCGGCATCGAGTTCCAGACGCGCACCGTCCAAATCGACCGAAAGCGCATCAAAGCACAGATCTGGGACACCGCCGGCCAGGAGAGGTAGATCATCCACGCCACCGCCATCTCATCATGCTGTCTCATTCTCTCGCAAGCTTTGCCAGTTGCTACTACATAGCAAAACATAAATGAAGCCATGGACGTGTGCGTGTCGTGCAGGTACCGGGCGGTGACGAGCGCCTATTACCGTGGCGCGCTGGGCGCGATGCTGGTGTACGACATCACCAAGCGCCACACCTTCGAGCACGTCGCGCGTTGGGTGGACGAGCTCCGCGCCCACGCCGACAAGTCCATCGTCGTCATGCTCATCGGCAACAAGTCCGACCTGGGCGGCCGCGCAGTCAGCACCGACGAGGCCTCCGCCTTCGCCGAGGAGCAGGGTCTCTTCTTCTCGGAGGCGTCCGCGCTCAGCGGGGAGAACGTCGAGCGCGCCTTCCTCAGGCTCCTTCAGGAGATCCACGCCAACGTCTCCAAGAAATCGCTGGAGGCGGCAAGGAAGGCTTACGGGAACGGCCGTGAGTACGGCTCGGACGTGCTCATGCTCAAGGGCACCAAGCTATCGCTCTCTGAAGAGATCTCCCTCATGGAGACGAGCGCCATGAAGAGAGCAAGCACCTGCTCGTGCTACTGACAGATCGATAGCCACGGGTCACCCACAAACTTGGAGAAGTATCACATACAACAGTCTTATTTAATTGTTGATGATAACTAGCATGGTTAAAGCTGAGTGAAGTAAATATTCAACAGTTTCTTGAGCGAGCACAACAGAATGCTTAGGGCTCGTTCGGTTACTCAGGAACGGCCCGGAACGTGGCTGGTTCCACCCGGATCATTCAGAGCAAGATCAAATCCGGGCTACACCAAGAACGGCTGTTCGGTTTCCATTGGGACGGAATAAAACATGGGGTGGAACGGCCATTTGTGCCCTAAATCCGCACGGAACGCAGCCATGCCATCCACCTCACGGAACAAATCCATCTCGCTGGAACATGGAATGAGTGACACAGCTGGAATCACTCGTTCCATCCCAGGAACGAATCAGTACAAGGATCTGTTCCCTGACAACCGAACGAGCCCTTAATCGTATTATTGATTTCACGTCACAACAGTTTGTGCTCTGAACGAATTCCGCTTAACAGAGATGAAAGAATGTAAATAATAAACAGTTTGTTATAGATCTGGAATGGAAGGGGGGCCTTTCTTCATCTGTATAGCATCTACCTAAAGTAGTCAAATTTTACAAGGCAGCCAGACCAACATTTTAACAAGAGAACAATTGTTCTGAACTATTGCCACAGCACCATCGAACTTTGAATAAGCTTAGACATCAGTGCAAGCTTGCCAGCTGCAATTAACTTCAAAAACTGGTGCAGCCACGCCGCGCAAAAGACCTTAATACATACCCTGAACCATGCAAGCTGTGTAAGAAAACCTAAGGATATCATGGTAATTATTTGCGTTTACTCCACTGCAGATTGTCACGAGATCTAGCAAAAGGTAATAATTAAGGTGAAGAAGGCTCCTGGGGTTCGGACTGACTGTTCTGAACTATTCGAGACATCAGCTTAGATATCTCAAAAATTGCGCTCTGTACCTGGTCATCTTCGTCCGACGGCCGAACCCACAAGGGTGATTGAAATCCAGAACTTGCAGCCTTCTTGCTCTTTCTAGATGTTGACAAGGCTCTCTCAAGGTCTGATTGTCTCAAGGGTCTCGGTTTCTGAAACAGCGGTAGGAAGTCAAATGTCAATTCCAATGTGAGACAAACAGAGACTTGTGCAATTAGCTGTATATAATTACTCGAATGGTGTCCAAAATAAACAGTATGTCTCACAAATATCAAGGCATAGATCATTATAGTTCTGAATTTAGTCCATGAATTCAACATGCGCAGACAGCAATCGTGGCCACAAATATATATATGTATGAGGATAATGACCAGAAACCTTTTCATGGAAAAAGGATGGTAAAAACTACTGAGAACATATTAACTGTGTGACAAATACTGCTGAATTGTCAGAAGTGAATATTGGTGATCAGCACTGTGTAATTTAGTCTACAATCGAGTTGAGCTGAATTTGTAAACGACGATGTGCAATCATGTACAAGTCAACATAATGGTAATAGAAAGGATACTCACCTCTGGTCTCCTCCCGTTTTTCTCGCTATCCAAAAGCTCCCTGATAGGGTAGAATGCCGCCTGCTTGCACAGTTCTAGGATGTCTGATCCAGTAAAGCCCTCACACAAACGGGCAATGTGATCATAATCAATGTCAGGCTCGACATTTTCTCCCTTCAACACAACCTGGAGTATCTTGCTCCTTTCACTCTGAACAGGAACTCCAATTTCGAATATCTGAGTAAAGCGCCTGAGGATGGCCTCATCCAGCTCAGAAGGCCTGTTTGTAGCAGCAAGGACCATCACACGAGCATTCTCTGCAAAAAGACATAGATGTCATATTCAAGTACTGGTCGAAACTATATAAGGAATTAAAGTTGTGCAGTAACTTTTATATGATCATAACCATACAAACTAACAAGCATTTCCAGAAGCATCTGCCTGTAAATCTATATGTTTCCTATGCCCACCCTCAACATACTATAACTTCATGCACAAGGCTAACAAATATCACAGTTTTAATAGAGTATAATATAGTGCCAAAGGCCATCCTGTTTTATTTAGATAGTGCCTCTAAAGTTTAACTTTAAGCATCAACCACTTTTGAAAACATGCTTATTATTACATTGCAGTGGTTATGGGTAGTATCAGTCATCACACGTGAGCAACAAATGAATATCTTGATTTTCATTTTTCTTTTGAGGGAAATATATTTTGATTTCAATAATTAACAATCATTCTAATGCCATCAAGAGTTCCCAAACAATCATTTGCGCAAAAGCAGATTATGAACATGTTATATGCATAAGCCATAATGACCATTAACGTGTGTACACGACACAAAGTAAACTATGATGTAGTGACAAGATGCAAAATTCCCCACAGAAACCAGCCAATCACCACTTGCAATCAGACAAGACAAAATAAAATAAAATGAACTCAAACCAAAGAACATTACAACTAACCAGCAGGCCATGCCAAAACATGGAAGTGTCAACTGTGTGTAAGGAACCAAGTATTCATGGGCAGATAATTTTTCCAGCAGGAAATTTCATCTGTACCACCAAACCAACGCCGGTACCCAACAATACCAGCAAAAAAGGGCCCCCTTCATCCATACCAGCACAAATTCAAATTTCTTTCATCCATGCCATCAAAACCGAGTGTTCCGCGAGGCTCAGGGTCAGTAGAATTTATTTGGACGAAAATATCCTTCTTCGTTCTGAGCCCGTTCTATCGGCCGTCCGCCGTCGCAATGGAGTTGAGCTCGGACACCGCGGCGGCAAGACGCAAGGCACCGCTCTCACACGGTCGGCATCGCGCAACACCTGCCGCGCAGCGAGCTCGCCCATAACAGCGCGCCTCTCCTCCGTCAAGCTCGTCCATAGCAGTGCGCGCGCCTCTCCGTCGAGCTTCAAATTTGCGTCCTCGGCCATCTCTTGAGTACGAGCTTCTCCGTCACTGCATAGCTGCTGAGCCCCTGCCACTTCCAACGGTCTCCACTGCGAAGGAGCAGCGTCTCACTGAGGATGAGGTCGCCCTCGCCGACGAGGTCATCCGCGGCGTCCGATTCATCTTCCCGGCCGCTCGAGGTCGCCGCGCGCCAGCGATGTCGTCCGCGGACACCGGCTCGCGCAGGACGTTCTAGCTCACCGCGCCGC
Source organism: Eragrostis curvula (assembly GCA_007726485.1). NCBI lineage: Eukaryota > Viridiplantae > Streptophyta > Magnoliopsida > Poales > Poaceae > Eragrostis > Eragrostis curvula. The sequence continues at coordinate 20,066 of RWGY01000981.1, forward strand.
ACCGATTCATCTTCGGCTCGCCGCGAGCTCGCCGCGTGCCGCGAGGTCGACCCCGGCCGCCGTCTCGTTGCCCGACCACTCGAAGTCCGTGGTCGCCGCGCGAGGAGCAGAAGCAGCTCGAAGGAAGGAGAAAGGGTATTCTGGACATGAAAATGCAAGGCGAAGGGGCAGCTCAGTTTTGATGGTATGGGTGAAAAGATTTTGAAGTTGTGATGGTATGAATGGAGAGGGGGTCTTTTCTCTGGTATTGTTGGGTACCGGTGTGAATTCGATGGTACAGATGCAAAATCCCCTTTTTCCAGAGCCGGCTCTTAAGCCCATATTAGTAAAACACTATATTATCCTCAATTTTTTTCATCTATGCTATCCCATTGTAACCTACTCTAACTTCTACCCTTGTCTTCCAATAAACTTTTGAATCTTCTACTCTAACTAGCTATATTCTCTGCTGAATGTAAAGGCTACTAATTCCAACCTGATATAAAAAGTCAGGAAAAGTAATGCAGTTACATAAAACATGTTTCCAATCTGATATACAGAATCTGGAAAGTAATTACAGTTACATAAAACATATATATGCAATTCTAAAACATCTTTAAAATTATTATGTCGATCTACAAAAAAAAAAGTACAAACATATTTCCAATCTGATATGCAGAATCAGGAATGTTTATGAGGAATGAAAAAGGTATGTTGTGGGATCATTGATATAACAGCTGCTTAAGGATTAGTTTTGGACTGTACAGGGTTCAGCGAAACACTATAAGGACATTTGTCATAAAAGTTGAAACTTAAAAAAATAAAAAGTGTGTTGCATTGTTCAGCAGAATTATAAATAGAGCAAGTTGTATTTATCGATAACAAGTTAACAACCATACGAATATGTCACAAAAAAATGTGCATGAATACCCGTCGTAATATAGCAAGTGGGCATAGTTCGAAATAATTCAAGAAGAAAAGAACATCAGACTGTTTTCAACAGTTTTAATGGAAATCTACCGAAGCAGGAATATGCACTCAAAACAAATCTTCACAGTGCAAGTGTTAAGTTCTAAATCTACACTATTTACCGAAGCAACGATTCATATCACCGTCAACAAATGTTATATGTCAACTATTATGGCAGCACGCAAAAGAAGACAAGGAGCACTCACGGTCGGTTGTGAAACCATCCCAGAGGGACATGAACTCCGTCTTCATATTAGTCATGGCTTCATGGTCTGTTGTCCTCCGCTGTCCCAGGAAACTATCGACCTCGTCGATGAAGATGATCGCAGGCTGGAGCTTGTGCGCAAGACTAAATACAGCCGATACTGCAGAAGAAATATCATCAACATCAATACTTAATGCAAACAATGCCATGAATCCGGCATCGGTTATGATTTTCTAATGAGACATTGAATTATCAGTGAAACTAGCATCAATGCATAACACAAACAAACAAAAAACTTGGACGAATTTGGCATTGGTTGTAATAAGTTCCTAACAGGACACTCTAAACTATATAGGGCAGTTAAAAAAAAGAAGAAGGCTGCCTTACCGAGCTTCTGCGCATCTCCGAACCACTTGCTCATGAGATTGGATATCCTGACATTGATGAAGACGGCTCCGGACTCCTTGGCGATGGCCTTGGCGAGCATAGTCTTGCCGGTGCCGGGCGGGCCATAGAGGAGGACGCCCTTCTGCGGGCTGAGGAGCTTGCCGAAGGTGAAGAGCTCGGGGCGGCGCAGGGGCAGGATGACGAGCTCGTAGAGCGCCTGCTTGACGTGGTCGAGACCGCCGATGGAGTCGAACTCGACGTCGATGTGGTCGGGGTTAATGACGTCGCACGCAATCACATCCTGCGAAGAAGGAGGCATCGGTCGATGAGTGGGTGGAGTCGAGGCGAAGCAACCCTAGTACCCTAATAGCCGGGGATTTGGATCGGGGTGACGGGGCGGAGGAGGAGGAGGTACCTCGTATGGCGTGGTGGAGACGAGGGGCCTTCCGAGGCGCTTGGCGATCTCCTTCTTCTGCTGCTGCGCCTTCTGGGACGCGGCGCGGTTGGGGTCGAGTTGGCGGAGGCCCGCGAAGAGGACGAGGCAGCTGAGCGCGGCGCTGGCGGCGTAGAGCACGAGCTCCTGCACGAAGCGGGACGACTGCTCCGACGACCTCATCCGTCGGCGAGGGGGGAAAGGAAGGGGGTTGAGGGGGAGGAAGAAGGGGATTGGATTGGGTTCTTCTTCGTGGACCGGGGGAAAGCCGCCGCGCCGACGGGTTGGATTTTGGTTGGGTGATGGAATCGCTCGATTTCGAGTTGTGTACTGCACGGCTCGTGCTTGCAGGAGGGGCTTGGGTTTCTTTTGAGGGACTGGATGCTTCTCGTCGTCCGTCTCGTCCGGTGACTGGCCGTTGTTGGCACAGCCCCGGATTCCTATCTGGCGATGCACGATTTGGGATAGTGTCTGCCTTCTTTTGGGTTTGGCTAGGGTCTACGTGTTCTGGCTCTATGTGCTTATTTGTGTGCAATCCTGGTGATGAGGGGACTACGTTAACTATAATATCCTGGATTCAATTTTGTCTGTCTGCTGATTGTGATTCAAAATAGATAGAACACGTTATAACGAGAGCGAGGACCAAGTTGTTTTCAATTCCGGCACGATAATTTCTAGAAGAAAATGAATTCCAACTCTATCAGGTTTGTCGGTTTTTCTTTTTTTTTTGTTTAGAAAAATTCTGTGGCAAATATGATTCGACGTACGGGACGCTAAATAATGTTGGCCTGGTATTTAGGACACTAAACCCAAAAAAGTTGTCTGTAAGACGCTGTCATTTACAGTATTCTACAGACAATTTTTTTTAATTCAGTGTCCTACACACAAAATATGGCATTTTACAATTTTTCATAGACAAACTATCCTAAAAATTACAACATGGTCCAAGGCTCAGGGCCGCCCGCCTCGAAGACCATGGTCTTACTCTTCGTCCGCCGCTTGTCCTCATCGGGCCCAAGTGAGAACTCACCCCCGCCCCCACACGTTCCTCGCAGCACAGTGAGGCCCAAAACGTGCGGCCTAGCCCAGCCGCTGACGAGCAATCCAAGAAGCTCTCCCCGCTGTCTGAGTCGGCCCGGCAGCCGGCAGCCCGTCATTTGAGTTAGTTGGAGTTGGAAACTGTCTGAGTGGTTGTCAAGCTTTCCAAGCTCCATCGAGTTGACGTTCCTCAACAAATCAAAGTTTAGTGCCAAAATCAATGTGTGATTGCCATGGCCCCGCTTCAGACATGAGCTACCGAGTCAGTGATAGATGTCCGGTCAGGTCCATGAATGATGTTCTGCTACTCATATGAACATCACTGTCGGCAGTCGGCACGATGTTCTGCCGTAAAGTGAGATCAATAATCCCTGAACGAACCACGTTGCGACAAAAAACGAACAAAGCCTTACCTACTACACATATCTTTTGACCAAAAATGTCCACACTATGTGTGTACACATCAAGCTGGCATCTTTTTGCGACATTTCTAGTCAACTGAGATCAGTCTCCGGTAGTCCAGTCTGTCGCTTTGATCCATGCCGGGAGCTCGAAAGGTGTTATACCATCTATATATATCTGACAGCCCGTGGGAACGAGAAAGGGTGCGAGAGCGCGAGCCATTGGCTGAACAGAAACTATAGTAGTAGTAGCATGAAGGAGGCAGAGATCCCAAGTGCCGATCAGAAGGAAAATGGATCACTGGGTACACACGCGCGAGATGGAATTGAGTTTCAGAAGAGCAAACAGATGGTCAGGCAATGCCATCGACAACGAGACCAGTCCTAAAACAACATATCGGTAAGGACCAAATTGGAAAAGCTGTTCTTTGCGACCACATGACGAGTAGTCCTTCCCCCGGTATGGGTCTCTGCCAAATTCTATAGCCCCTTTTTGTGACTAGCATGTGCACATAGCTAGAGCATAGAAAAAAACTTGCCATTGCCTCGTATTTAATTAGTACTTCCTGCAAGGCACAGGTCGATCAATAAGTGGTTATCAAATTGCCATTTGCACAAGCTTTCCATGCATAGCTTGGGGCTGAATGCTGCCCGGGGGAACAAGGACTGAAATATGCTATGGCTGGAGCGTGGTCTCTCACGTACGTACAGTCCAAAGGTGCAGGAGCTGCGCCGCGCGGCGAGGCAGAAGGAGACCTCTCCTGAAGAGGACTTGACGAGTGCGTACGTATGCGTGCAAACCTTGACGACTTTGGCAAGGAGGAGGGGGGCCGGGGCGGCATGGAGGGCTGCGTCGTGGTCACATCCATCCATCCGTCTCAGCTCAGGAGAGGAGGACTTGACGAATGAGCAGGATGCCATCGCGCCGCTGCATTCGCCTGAGAAGCAAGCAAGCGATGCGATGCGAGAATCCATCCATGGATGACTGCACTGCACTGCACTGCACAGCACTTTACGTGTCTTCTCCAGCTCGCTCTCGGTCCACGATATCGCTAGCGGCCATGGCCGCCTCCTGCAGATCTGCTCCGTGCTGTCTTTCACTGCTTCGTCTTGTTGCCAACCAGGCAGTGCAGGCCCCGGCCCCCACGCCCACACAACCAGGCGACCTCCTCATCTCTCTCTCTCAATCATGCCCTTCATCATCATAAACTCTGCATTTAAACTTGTGTCTGAACAGGAAAGGGATGGATGAAAAGGAGGAGCTAGGGGAAAGGCGTTTCGGGTGTCGTGGGGCGTGGGGGCATGTTCCGCTGCTTTGTCGATCATTCCGACGCTGACATGTGGGGTAGGATAAGGGTCAAGAAATACACTATTAGATGGAACCTTTTTTCTAGCCTAGGAAGAAAAAAGGTGAGTAGGTATGTCCTTTTTTGAATCTTGACTAGTATTGTTTGATCGGCGTGTGGACGATGGCTAGGGTTGCGGGCATGCATATTGCTACGCAATTCAACATCAACAGATGTTGGTGCAGTTAAATACTAGTTACTGTGACGGTTAATTTTTATAATGACAAGGCTACTTTTTGTAATGACAAGGTAAATAGTTTTGTTGATAGGAAGTACTAAATAGTTGTGTGAACACTCTAGCTGTGTCGCTAACAATTTGATTTGCATCATCCCATTTGTTTGCATTGGTGCTCCTTCGAGCATTGCAAATTCAAGGAATCAAACGACAAAAGCAGCTGAAACACGTCATATGCGTGTGTGTTAAAACACAAACCTTCTCGAATGATAAGAACAAAATCATAAATAATTATTGCAACTATGATGGTTTTTTTCTTTCAAAATTCCTATAATCGCAAGGTTTGCCGGGATGGAGCAATGTTGTCTAAGAAAACTTGGCATCAAATGGCTCATGTTGGACCAAGATTAAGCAATATGTGATTTTGTATACAATCTTAGAAAGCATCTAGTAGTATGTTTTTCCTTAGCTAGAAAGCATGGAACCACTTGATTTTTCGTATTACAATCTTAACGCAAAATGTTTAAATTTTATGACATAGGAATGCTATTCATGAATTTTTGGTTAGTTCGATCATCCATATGTCATTGTTCTCTTTGCTAGTGTACATATCTAGGAATAATTATATAAGTCGTATTTGTAGATATGCGTGTGGTCTTAAACTACAAAGTCAACATTTTAGATTTTTTTAGATAATACCATTAAACGAATACTATTTTAGCATAGACAAAAAATGGGGATTAATGCTATAGTACACTATGTTTGGCACATCTATGCTGTCGCACACACTGCAGATTGATAGAAAAGCAGGAGAAGTGTAGGCCGGGGTGGGTAGGTGAAGCTAGCAATTCTTATGGGCAGAGGTCCACCATAACTTCGGTGATTAAGAGCTCATCTTCTCCTCTGATCCTCCCCACACATGGACCGGACAGCTCCCCCTTGGAATCAGCTGCCGTGCCTCTTGGGGGCGCTTATCTGTGGCCGTTTCAGCTCGCCTCACCCCAGTTTCTTCACCCGGGGCTCCAGGCTACTCCATATATATGGACCAGCCCTTCTCTCCCCTTCTTCCCCCATCCTCCAAAAAGGTCACAAAAGCAAGAGGAGATGTGTGAGAGTAGTATCAAGAAAGCTGTGGAAGATCAAGCAGGAAAAGCTGGCTAGAGAGATCAGGGAGCCTTTTCATTTTTGAGGGGAATGTTGTCTGGCTCGGGGCACTCTTTCTCTCTCTCTCTCTCTCTCCATCATCCATCGATCCATCTCTCCTTCCAGAGGAGAGGTATGGTGGTGTAGATCTCTCGGACCAGGCTTCATTCCCCCCAAATAGAAGGGCTCCCGTCCCCATGATCTCGTCTTCTTCTTTATGGCCTCCTTCGGTTGAGCTAATTAGCTAGCTTACCGCTGAAGCCTGCTTTGCTTCATCCAAATCTGATCCGGGTAAGGCTAACTGCTTTTGTATTGGTAATTTTCTGATGTATCTTCTGTTCTCCTGCTGCGTGTTTTTGGGCCTGTATCAGTATCTCCTTGCCGTTCGCATGGCATGGTAAGGCTGCATGAGATGCAGATTGGTGTAATGATTGGAGGCATGACTGCAGTTGCACACATTTCCATGGCTACCTAGCCCATATTGGGGTATGGATCTCCCTCTCTTTCTTCCTTTGCAATAATTAGCCAGTGATGAGAGAAAAAGTTGTCATCATCTTCACCTCATTTAAGGGTGGTAGGCATCTTCTTCACTTCCGTGTATACATGTGCTTCATTTCTTCCATATCTCACAACATGTTCTTGTGTCTAAGGCTACTCCCAATGGGGAGTTTCATTTCATTGTTTCATGTCATATGAAATGCAAATGAAACACTCCTGTCCAATGCATAATTTCATTTTGTTGTTTTCTAAGCTTGTTATAGCATTTAACTGTTGCTCAAATGAAATGAAACCCCTATCCTCAATGCAAGTTTCATGCATTGGAAACAGTGTATACCCAGTTTCATCTAGATGAAACTGGTTTCCTCTCTCTCTCCATTATTAACCTGCCACATCACTAAAATTGCTGACATGGCACATCATTTATTAAAAATGAAACTCCCATTAGGAGTAGCCTAACTTATTTCTCTCATTTATTTATTTTTGCGATGCTGTTCTGACTCCAAATCACTGTTGCCCCCCAATGTCCTCATTGGAGGTGGGAGAAAAATAACTTATGCTAGGAATAATTATATTCAGAATACCACTGCAGACCTTTTTTTTTTCTAATGTTTTGTCTGAACTGACAAAATTCTCAGTAGCGAATAACTCAGCCCAATCAGCATGAAAGGAGGAATGCATGAACCATGTTGCTAAATGCTGGATAATTAGATGTAGATCTAGCTAGAAGGCCTCCCCTTGCATTGGCCTAGTTTTATGGGAATGTTATACTATGTTCTTATTCATCCATGCGTTGATGATGCTAATTTTCTGCTTCATGTTTGGAGAACCGGCCTGTGCAAGTTAAGAGAACAAGCTAAAATAAATTGTTTTGCTTTGTCTTAGCAAAATTGAGATGAGTAAATCTTGTGCATTTTTGCTTCCAGTGTCTTGTAGTCTTGTGTACATGTAAATTTGTAAATTTCAACACAGAACACATGTCTCTGACGAGCAAAAACTTGTCATGCGTAGCTCCTACCCTTATAGTGATATTATTATGAAACAATAGCATGTTCTTGCGTGTGCTACTCGGCCAGCATGTAATAGCCGGAGATGCTGGGAGATTCTGTCCAACTTCTCTTGGAAACATGAAAGCTAGCAGTAGTATAAGCAAAGCGAAGTTTGATTTCTTTGAACTCTTCTATAGTATATTCTACATTAGTATGTCAGAACCCTGAAGAGAGCGAGATGAATATAACTATTCAAGCCTTGACACCAAATGCATTGGTGTTGGTGTACCCTTGTTTATATTCAATCAGCTCTGACTTTCTTCCTGTTCGAAGCCCTTGAACTCTAGCTTCCCCATGCAGTACCATGTCTATTATTTTTTGTGTAGAGATGCTTATACCCTTTGGACTTGGCGCTATAGGTTAGTGCGTGCTATGCTAGCACAGAATGGTGTTTCCAATGCCTCCAAATCCCTAAAGATTCTCTTGCTATGTGTTTCACTTGTCTTGCTACTCTTTCCCCCCTCTTGGTCGCGTTGCTTCAGGAAAAGGAGACCTCTCTGGTGCCATAAGTTGTTACTACCTATCAGACCTGTGATGTTTCTTTCAATTTTTGATACACAGTACGATAAGAGGCGAAATGAAATGGGAGCTACGAAAGATCAGAGTCATATGTGAAGCATCTCTGCTGTAGAGAGTGATACAAGAGTTATTGTAGGCTGCCATTATATATAATGCATGCAGGAAGCATGAAAGATAACAATCATGATTCACGAATTGTCCCCAACTATATGGCACTCACACGGTCACACCCACGCACACGAGTTGATACAGAGTAAATCAACTTGAACATAGCATATATGTACATCGACATATGCATCATCATCTCCATATAGCTAATCAGTGGATTGGTAGTAGTGACGAGCAAATCCAGTAGAGACTAGACATCATCTTCGTGTCTCTGGTGAAATTAAGCTTGTATTAGACTAATAAAATGAAATCGGCATGTTAATTAAGCCATATGCATGCGGTGGAGGCTCATAGGTAGCGACTGCATTATAGTATATAGTTATACAGTATCAAAGTGATCAGCCCTTGTTACACCTACGGAAAAAAAACACAATATTCCTCAGCAAAAAACGCGAGAGCAGTGTGGTACATGAGCAACAAGACATATCCAAGTGGCCGGCTTGTTTGGCCAGAAAGTCACCCCAAAGATCCGGCCGGTTCACAAGACATACTAGTATTACTACAAGAGTCTGCAGTACATGTATAGAGTGTGTTTGGTTAGGTGGTTTAGCTAAGCCCTGCATAGGATCCTCCCCAGGCCAACCTAAACCAGGCTTAGAGCATCCACAATGCTACAGACAGCAGCTGTCTGTAAGTGTCTTGATTGTCGCATACAGACAACCAAACAAACAACTTGTACAATGCATTGTTTGTTAGTCGGTCTGTATACAATTTAATTCATAAATGAGATCATAAAACAAAAGGGATCAAATGTGGATTTAATCTTTGTACACCATATTGTTGCTTGTATAAGAAAATGATTTGTGATATAAACTAAAAAATACAAATGTAATATATTTAATCAATGAATAATCCGTCGTTTCCAGATATTCACCCAAGAGCTAGTCTACTTCGGTTCTCCTCCACTCGTTTTTTCCCCCATTCTCTTTACTGGTGGCGAGGAGCTCGAGCTAGTCTACTTCGGTTCTTCTTCTCCACTCATTTTTCTTTTCCCCATTCTCTTTACTGGTGGCGAGGAGCTCAAGCTGGTTCCGTGCTGTGGGCAAGCAGGCGAGGAGGAGCTCGAGCTTGGGCTGGTGCTGCACGGCAGCGACTAGTGAGGTGCTCGAGCTCGCACAGTGCGGCGAGCTGCAGGCGGGCGACGAGAAGCTCGATCTTGGGTTGGTGTTGCGCGGTGGCGGGCGGCGAGGTGCTCGAGCTCGTGCTGGTGACCCGTCTATGGAGGAAGCAACGCTGGTGCAGTTGTGGTTGCCGAGGAAGAAGCGGCTCCCATCGGCTGCGCAGGACGAAGATTTTGCAGCGGATCCCGCTAAGCCGTCTTCTCCCGGCAACGACCAATACAACGCGCCTCTTGCTGTCGACTCGCTCTCGGAGCACGAGCCGGTGCCGTCGCTTGACGAGGCGACGAAGGAGCTGTCTTCTCACCGTACCAGGGTGTTTTCTGCAAATAGTGCATCATATAGACAGCGCAAATCCACGCGTTGTGGGTGCCCTTATGCTATGCAAAGACCAAAACGAATTGTGTGTTTGGTTGCTTGTACTAGCTAAGCCTGTATTGCATTGGCTTTTGTTTGGTTGCCTCGATTGCATTGAATAGGATCACCTCCTACTTAGATAGGGTGAGTTTTAAGTCTCTTACCTCCATATTATCTTCCCAATTCTTTTTCATAATTCATGTAATTGTTGCACAAAATAATGAGATATAAGAAGGGAAGCGGGAAATATGTAAGACATAATACATTTTCAGTTTAATTTGGTGGCCTATCTGAAGGCGAGATGAGGAGGAGGACGGGCTGAGCAATTGTTGCAGCAGCGACGATAAGGCCGGCTCGAGGTGGCGGAGGTCGTCGACGGCACAGAGGAAGCAGTCCGCCACCATCGAAGAGCATCGGCTCATCCTCGCCACCCGAGGATGAATCCCACCGCATCGTGGAGAGACCAATCTCGTGTCGTCACCGCGCGACCTCGCCAATGCTCCCGGCCACGCGCGCCTCACCGACGGCCCGCCCGCGCGAGACCAGCTCCAGCCCGAACTGCATGGTTGACAGCTTGAGTCCGCCGCCCCGCGTATACGAAGAAGAGGCGGCCGACGAGCGGGTCAACATGTGTCTGCGCACCGCTGTGGCGAGCCGCCGCCGAGCTCCACGAACCGCAGACTTCTCCTTTCGCGCCGCCGCGAGCAGGGACCGCATAATCGAGATCTGGCGGCCACGACGGAAGCCTCTTCCCTTTCTCCGGCGCGATTTGAGCAATACCAACCGCGCGACCTTCTCTGCAGCCGCGGGCTCCCCGTCTGCGGCCTTGAACTGCGACAGCACCTCCTCCGGCGACGATGCGGGCGGGAGTGTGGCCAGGGGCGGAGCTAGAGTAAAATTGTGGGGGGTGCAGGGTGCAGCCCCTGCCGTGCTTTGCATGGCTGGTGATCTTCGTTGCTCAGGTTGCTGTAGGGCTGTGGGTGCTGCGTGTTGAGTTAGGGGGGTGCTAAAAGGGTGAAAAAATGATGATAACCACTGATTTTTGTTTTGGGCCTGGGTGCGGCCAACATGGATCCCCCCCTGTGTGGCGGGTGACGGCGCTGAAGCAAGGCGGGGACTGGTCGGTGGACGAGAGCGGCAACCACGCGGTGAGGGGAATCAGGGTGCGGCCCACCGATGGCTTATCCAAGCCTGGCTGGCTGGAAACGGGCGATTCCAGCGTTTCCGGCTGGCCAAGCTAGGAGGCCTCTTTTGCATAACTAGAGCCTGACTATTTTATTGTACAAGCAACTAAACAATTAAAAAAATGAAGATTTTGCATATCTCTAACCTGGTTAGGTTTTTCTTTTTTTTTGAGAAATTACACAGTACAACTCAGACACTCACAACGCACGCACACTCACCCCTATGAACGTACATACGCAAACCCTACCCCTATGAGCATCTTCGAAGACTGAGCCGGCAAATTCTTCAGATTCCCGAAGTCACCACTGGCGCCTCGCTGTCGACGGCCACGTCGCCTACCGCTGAAAGCACAAATGCCGTTAAATCCTAGAAAATTCGCTCCCACCGGGAGTCGAACCCAGGACCTCAAAGGTGTTACTCGGATGCCTTAACCGCTAGGCCAAGACCCCTTTCACCTCGTTAGGCTCTTCTACGTAAACCTAAAAACACCAATAGTGTATACGTACGTTAGTCTTCGTAGACGGAGCATCTGTGTGCCACCTGATACATGCATGCACACGCCCAGCAGACAGCCATGATGACCATACGATAGTAGCATAGTACAGGCGTACAGCCAGCTTTTGGCATCTGATGCCGGCTGCTCCCTCCTTTCTCTTGACGTGAGAGCTCATGCAGATACTGAGACACCGCTCGCGTCACAAAGCTGTCGCAGGCAGCTTCCATACATCCTTGTATGCCGATTTGATTCTGCTTTCATGTCATTGAACAGTAGGTCTTCGCATCCAAAGCATCTGCATGTCCTTTTTCGTCGATTTTTGCATCCATTCTCCACAGGTGGAATATATATCCACACGCAACGAAAAATGTACCATGAGACGTGCGTGCTCGTTAGATAGGCTTTTAACGTTGGAATTTTGCAGTCATTCTCCATAGTTGAGAGCCTGGGTGGGTTTTTTTTTTGTTTTTGTTTTTTTTTAGGAAAGGGGCTGTGTTGGAACTGACAAAACAGCTAGCCCACGAAACATCCCAAACTCATTTTGATTTGGGCCCCAGCGGAGTTCCCTCCTCAAACTGGGCCGCAAAACTTGGGCGAGCGGGCTACTTCGCATGACCAAACCCTCGGCCCGCTACGTGGCGGCGTACGTTCGGAGAGTACGTTCCTTCTTTCCTGCACGATGATGAACGAGAGAACACATCTCGCATTGTCAGACAGAACGTTGGGAGAACCCTAATTCACCCGTCCCTTGATTCCTCAGATCCCTCCCTATGCCGGACGGAAGGACGAAGAAGCTGAGGAAGAGCATGTGCTCGGAGGAGCAAGTTGCGGCTGCTGACCATGCTTCTGCCTCGCCTCCTAGAAAGATAAAGAAGAAGAAGCAGAAGATGAAGAGCCAGATGATGGCAGAGGAGGAAGCGGCGGCGGCGGTTGCCTGTGCATCGACATCACGCCGTAAGAAGAAGAGTGAGAAGCCGAAAGAGAGTAAGTGGAAGGTGAAGGAGGGGATGCCAGATGAGGAGAAGGAGAAGAAGCAGGACGAGGCAGAGGAGGAGGAGAAGCCGTCATCACTCTACCTAGTGGTACGGCATGCAGTCATCATGGCTCCGGCCTACTCCCTGTTTGAGGTGAGGCACACTCAGAAGAGCGCCGAGCACCCCGTCCCCTTCCCCTACCGCCTCCAGTACCTCAACGGCCAACACGACATGAGCTTCGTCGCCGGCCGTGACATCACCACGGCGTTCGTGGATCGTCGGGGTCGGTGGCTTCGCATTGGGCGGCCAGGGGCTGAGCTGACCACCATCGTTTACGACTGCAAGACTGGGACGGTGGCCAAGGGCCCGTGCCTCGCGGAGTCCAAGTACTCCCCAGTCGTCGTCGCCGTCGGCGAGAAAGTGTACGCCCTCACTCGCATGCCTGCCATGTCCATGCTGCCCGAGTTCCCACCCTTGTTCGAAGTCCTCGACCTCTCCGGCGCCTCCTCATGCGTTGACGACGGCCGCCTGATCAACTGCGCCTGGCGACCCCTGCCATTCACGTCCTTGTTCGACGACGTGATGGAGGGCTGGTCGCGGGGGGACCGGGCGCCTGCGGAGGCCGAGTCCTACGCCGTCGTCGCCCAACGCTACATACTGCTCTCCATAGCGAAAGACCCTTTCTCCCCGCGACAAGCCGGCACGGTGGCGTTTGACGTCTTTGCAGAGGAATGGCTGTACCTTGATGAGAACAACCTGCCTTTCGTCGGACCAGCGGTCCCCTACGGCCGCCTCTTCCTCGGCAGGCCCAAATCCAAAGATTCGAACAATAACCTCACTGCTTATGATATCAGTGTCAGCTTGGCAGCAGAGACGAACACGATGACGCTCTCCGTCACGGAGGTTCCTATTGCTGTTGGCATGACAGACGGGCCCCCGCTGAGGCCCGGGCAATTCTTTGCTAGCTTGGGAAATGGCGTCATCTGCACGGTAGGTTGTTGGAGCGAGGGTTGGACTGGCGATGAGGAATTAGTGAGGGACGGCATCTACTTCAACTTCCATACCCCTGTTAAGGTCGTCTGTTCAGATGATGAGCAGGGCAAAATTGTGCTGTCCGGCAGCCCCTCCAAGTACTTCTTCAGGCTTCATGAACCAGGGTGCCGTCTGCTTGCTCCCTCGCTGGTTGCTGCTCCTTGCCTGACAGTGATATAGTAGCAGCGAGACTGCCTGCTCTCCTCCAATATAAGTACACAACTCATTGTTATCTGCATATTTCCTTTTCAGAATTAAAACCACTATAAACTACAGTACTTATAACATCGAAATTGTTTCTTATGCATAACTGAGAGCAGGACTAGCTAGGTTGTTTCTTGGCAGGTTTCTTCCTACTTTCTCCGTTTCTCGTTCCAGTCATGATACATGGTAGCCAGGCTTGTGTTAGTATTCCATATAATAGTGGACTGGCCGTGTGCTCCTTTTTTTTTTGTCATCCTTGTGATCTTTGGGCATTTGCATTGACTAAAGAGTTTTCAAAATAACATCTGCCACTTCAAACCATTAAGCATATGAATGTTGGGCTTGAAAGCGCCTGCATGTTGATGTTGGGCTTGAACACGGCTGCGACCATGCGCAGGAGACGTCCATAGATGTTATGGCAGGAGGAGGCGGCGCTGGCTCGGAGGCGGGCGGTGCTGCCATTGCCAGCAGCAGCGGCCGTTTACGGTGCTGAAATTGTACCTGCAGAGCAGACCGTCGGCGTGACTGCTGACACAGTCCACGGGCTCGCCGCGGACGCAATATTGGAATACTCGACCCAGGTGTTGCGTCATATCGTCGTGCGCCTTTGGTGTCGACGGGGTCGAGCTTGTCGTGGGCGGGCGTAGGGGCAGTCATGGCACGCGCGTGATGCATGCTGTCTATGTGAACGTTCACCAGCGGCGCACCAAAATGATTCAGCCGTTGGTTGATTTTCTCTCCCTGGCCTTCTTCCCCTGCATCACAGCACATCCGGAACCCGGACGCTGCTTCAAACGAACAACCACGGCGAAGCACTTGTAGTATGGTTCCCAAATCACCACAAACAAATCCATCAAAAATTTCAAACTGAAAACAGTTCGGCACTGGGAGAACGAAAAAAGATAAATTTCGCGGGGGGTGGTCGCTATTTCTAATAGCGACCACCCCCTGTTCTAGGAATCGAGCTCAAATCAGCAGTCGAAACGTCCTCCAAAAATTCTGGACAAAAGTGTTAGAGAAGCTGATCACGGGGACGAATCTCTCTATGAAATTTCAAACTCAGATAAATTGTTTGGAGATAGAAACAAAAAAAAATATAAAATGTTCACGGGGTGGTCGCTATTTGCAATAGCGACCACCCCCTGGCGCGGCCGCCACAGGCAGACAATTCTCGGACTGGATGTTGCGGCGTCGCCAGAGAGCGAACGCCGAGGAAGGCTGGCGTAGCAGAGTAGCAGCCCTTTTCGGTGTAGTCAGGCGCCTGGACACGATCTACCTGGTTCGAATGGGTTACGGCGATAACCCTGGGAGCTCAGATTCTGCCCAGCTGCGACCTGCGCGAGAGGCTGCTGTCGACGCACACGCGGTGGCCGGCGGGCTCGACTGTCCATGGCCAGCGGCGAGGACCTTCTGGACGAGTGCATTTGCTGCGTGCAGTGTTGTCCGCTGGATGCATGCCGTGGCCTGTGCGGACTGTGGATGAGCAGATAAGACTCGATAAACAATGTATCTCTGATGAAACAAATGTTCAAAGAAACACTTTCAGAAATCGTCAGATTGCTCTTTGCAATATTCAGTCCGTGCCTGCTGTTCTTGCTTCAGTTCCATTCTGTGTTTGGTTGAATTTATTGAATTGAGAGCCTCACAAAAAAAAAAATGAACTGGGAGGTGGATACGCAATCAAGACATGACGGGCCAAGTAACAATTTTGAGTGAACGAACGCAGGGGCAATGAAGCCTGCCGCGCAACAACCGGAAACTAGTAACCGCGATACGGGTTCAGAGTTCAGAGATGTTTCTTCTGCACTCCTACTACTTCAGACAGCCCCACATTTTAGATCCTCTCTGAGTGGCAAATGATAAACTCAATTTGCAATGTCTCAGAAAAGGGGGAAAGAAGAGACGAACAGGAACAGGAAGAGACTGAACCACGACCACACACCTAATGCATCGACAGGAATGGCAAACTAACACATCATCCTGACTTGACACTTCCTTACGGACTGGTCCTGTGATGACCAAAAGTGCTCCAATTATTCAGCTTTAGTCCTCCACCAAAAATCTCACCCGAAATGAATCGAACGGAGGATCGAAAAGGGGAAGGCGAAAGCAAGCTCGATCGACTCAGCTGCTGCACTTTCTTCACATCCACTGAAGCTTTTTTTGGGACGAGCTACGGATTACGGCCTAGCAAGATTCCATCGATTATTACAGAATCGTCGCTGTGGGGGGCTATCGATCTCATGATGAAGACGCAGTCGTGCTGTCTACTACTACTGCCTTGTACGAGACGGCGAGTGGATGGCCGGGAGCTCTTGTTTTCCATTCCTTGCCGGGCCACCATTGGCGAGTGCACATGAAAGCAGCTGCGCGAGGAGGCCGACACTGGCTTTTGTTCAGCATGGGCCGGTCGCAGTCTGCGGTTAGTCGTGCTCATTATGACATCGATCATGTCTTTCAGAATTATTGTGTTGATGATCTTCTTTTTGTCATCTGATGGATCACGCTCTTCGAGTCCTTTTTGTGCTTTCTGCTGCAATCTTTCAAATGGAACCAGAGGACTCTTACCATTTCTATTTGCCGGATAGCCCGTGGAGAATTCCATGCCCCCAAACATTTTTTGCCCGACCAAGATGCCCCAAAACTGTCGAGCTCACCATCTAAATTACTGCTACATGTCTGCCAGTAACGAAGTTATATCAGTAACCAAATTAAGATACCTAAGTTCATCTCCACCAATTTCTTGCAGTTCAAGTTTGCTAAATGATTCACAAAATATTCATCAATCTCTATTCACTTCTGTGCAGTGAACCACAGTTCGTTGTCTGTAAAACATAGGACTGTACTTTCTGTACTGGCCAAAACTGACAAATTTCTCAAAGGAGCAAGGTGCGCATTGACAAACCTTGCACAGACACATTCCAAGTGCTCCCCTTTACGTTAACATTATTCTACACCTCCAAAGTCCCCATCTTGTGGAAGCGGGAATAATTTCTTTTGTTTTTCAGGGGCCGGCCAGAGCTTTATAATAGTGGAGGGGTTCTTCGATGTTTGACTGCCACCCACCAACCATATCTTCCTTTGTTTCTGCAGCTAATAACTTTGGCCAAATTATTGGAAGCAAAGCGAACCGAAGTGAAGTGGTTGGGAGCGAACCGAAGTGAAGTGGTTGGGCAGCTTCTTCAGTGATCCCAGACCATACACTTTGCCCGGCAGTGCAATCAAGGATCCCATTCGTCCTTCCTGGTACATGATTCTGCAATTTCGACAGTCACAAATTAAGGAGAAAATATTTGTTCACCACAGAAATTGAGAATATTGTTTGCAGATTAACAAGGTTGACCACTGCACAATGGTCAGAAGGTGTCCCTGTCGACAGTTCAGAACGCACAAGTTCGTTCTGTCCATGCATCCATGCTACAGTATACTACCCCGCAATGCGGCATTCATTCTGATGCCAATATTTGTCAAAAGTAAATATAATTGGAGCTCATAGAAAGTAGTGCACTAGGCACTACACTGTCAAAGCAGTTGACAGTTTTAGCCAGAAAACAGAGGTGGTTCACAGGTCGCCGATCGTTGGAAGTGCGCAGACCAAAACACCAACGGTGCGAAAACTTTGTCTCGCATGTTGTCGGGACGCTGCAAACTTCCCGTGTTTTTCGTGGCGTCCTTCTTGTCCTCTCTTCCTCGTGTCAATCCCTAGCCTCTCTGTTTCTTCCAGAGTCCATAGCTTTTGCATTTCCGACTGCCCTGGTGCACCACTACCAAACGTGTAGTATAGACCATTTAAAAGGAGGAGAAAGAAGGAAGTTTGTAATCAACCAGCTAATTCTAAATCCTGTCTACTCAATTATTGAGCAGCCTGTAGGTCATGCATAGTCCATACGCGTGTCTATAGTATACTACTAGCTATTAGCTACTACATAACATACTACTAGCAATGATGAGCTATTAGAATTTGACCCTCAAGATCTGATATGAAATGCATGGCATGGGGAACAGGATATTTGTCTGTTTCAGTCATTGTTCTATTGTTTTCTTTCTCTCTCCCGACGAATCGTACTGTCAATCAGCCATTGTTGCCACAGTGAAACTACAGGTTATCGCCACTTATATGGGATCAAAACTAAAATGATTCCTAAAGAAAATAAGAAGGCTGACGAATGTACACTCTTAAAGTAGTACTGAATTCGAAAGCTGATTTGTGGTGGTGACGTCCATGGTGCGGTGGCCGTTGGAACAAATCACGCACGTATTCGCGCACGCACGCAAGCACGCCTCAAATCACGCGCGCGGGCCCCACGAGATACCTGGCGTGCGTGTGGCCGCTCCGTGCCTTCCATACACGTGTGCCGGCCGTCGAGTACCTGCGCTCGCGGCGACACGTCGCGGCCGGTGACCTCACCTCTCATCGCGTCTCCGGCCGGCCCAGCCGAGTCGTGTACCCACCACACCGCTTTCTTCGGACGTACTCTGCCTATGTACGTGTACGTACGTACGCTCCGTCCTTCGGTCGAGCTCCAAAACGATGCCTGTTTGTTTGCGTCAGAGATAGTTGGCGTTTCGGATGGACTCGGTCTTGTTGACCACTGCACTCGTTTATAGCACGCGAGATTTGTGCTGGAGTAACATATATTTTACCATGTGACCAAGGTCCATTTGTGAATCTCGAACCCAATATTTTGTACATTGATTGCTAGTAGAAGTGTATCTCGGGACAGATATATATGTGCCTCAGTGCCTGTGTGGTGTGTACTTGGATCATGCTATACCCTCACGACGATCGTAAGACTATCCTACGTGTCTCTCGAATTTGACTTCTAGGCACAACAACGTCATGACATCCATCTAGATAATGTGTCGAGTGTAGTAGGAGACTCCTTAGGTGATGGAAACGTACATGGGTTTCTTGTACTGCATGGTTTTCTCCCAAACGATACACGGGGACGCTCTGCCAACTAGCTAGTGCTGTTTCTAGGAAACTTCGTGCAGCACCGCTAGCAATGTCATGTAGTAGCTCCCTATATCCACCGCTTTCAATTCTAGTCCAGTTTTTTGTGGATACCATTCTAAGATATTTTATTAACTTAAAAATAAATTAAAATGCTATCCTAACTTCATCAGTGAAAAATAAGAGGGTTAGTACATATTTATTGTGTTAATTTCATACTGGTTAATTAGCACAATAGGCACAATTGCAGTGTATTCTCTAGCTAGATCCTTGGTCACATACACTCCACATTGTAGCACACT
The DNA here is from genome assembly GCA_007726485.1 of Eragrostis curvula. Taxonomy (NCBI): domain Eukaryota; kingdom Viridiplantae; phylum Streptophyta; class Magnoliopsida; order Poales; family Poaceae; genus Eragrostis; species Eragrostis curvula. Next base: position 38,998 of record RWGY01000981.1, read on the forward strand.
GGAAGTGGACGCAAAATGTAGTAGAGCACTACTCCATATCACAACAACACCATGCCTGCATCAGATGCACACATGTACGTGTAGCTTTGTTTCTAGAAAACTTCATGCAACAGCACGCAACATCACAAAGCAATGTCATAGTAGCTCTCCCGGATGTAGTGGACATCATTAGGATATTTTTTTTAGTTAATAAAAATGAGCTAATAACTGAATTGTTATCTTAACAACATCATCAATGAAAAAAAAAATCAAAGGATTTAGTGGGCATTCATTGTATTTCATATTCTAGATCCTTTGTCGCTTGCATTTCGTACTGCCCATTGGACGCAATAAGTAGTAGCACTACATATTCTAGGTGTTCTAACACATAGTTTTCACAATTGCATGGATTCCTGCTAGTAGCCATTTATTCATGCTAGTGTGTCTTAATTTTGACTTCTAGCCACAACACGTCATGGAATCCATCCGCATCCTCCGTCGATTGTAGGGGACTGCACTAGACGTATGACGCCTTAGGTGATGGAAACGTACATCGATGTCTTGTATCACATGAATTAAAGTCGATCGGGCACTACTATACATAACGACACTATGCATGCATCACACGCCTACCTTAGCTCGTTTCCAGGAAACTTCGCGCATCGTCGTGCAACATATCATAGCAATGTCATAATAGCTATCTCTATCCCCCGTTTTCTACTCTCTCCGGTTTTTTTGTGGATGCCATTAGGATACATTTTATTAGCCATAAAATAAAATAAAATATATTATCCTAACATCATCAGTAAAACAACAGGAAGGATTAATACTGTAGAAGTTTATTGCATTTCATACTGGCTAATGGATACAAAGGAGTGTATTCTAGATGGTTTTATCGTTTCGGCGTGCATTCCATACCGCACATTGGATGCAACACGTAGCAGCATTATTCTTGTTGGTATAATAGAACGTAGATTCATCATGTCATGGATTCCCTGTTAGGCACAGTGCGTAGCTAGCTCATCCTATGATAGATCCCACCTAACCACCTAGGTAGTAGTTCACATTTCACAAATAATAACATCGAGTGAACTTCACATATATATGGATTTGAAAATATTAGGAAAATATCAATAGAAATGTAATTACAAACATAATATAAGATCTACACGGATGAAGTAATTTATTGAAAGAGATTTTCTAGTCTACCCAACAATATCTCACTATCTCAACCAATTAAATAACAAATACTACCACATAAGTAACGCAAGGTCATGGACAAGAAAAATACCCTTTGCACACACAAAAAGGCTACGTACCTATGTAACACACGGCATACCAAGCGAGAGGGACTTTGATGCCCTCTCCATACACCCAAAAGGTAGGAAAGAAACACTCCTCATAAGTCGACTTGTATGGAGCAATTCCTTTATAAAAAAGATATTTATGACGTGTGATTCTTTCTCCAATGGAATTTGTCTAGGCCCGAGATTGATTTTTTGATTCACGAATTAAACACAAAGAAACGGAAAGAAAAAATCGCGCAGATAGAACAAAGGTCAGCAGTCCATTCCCCCACCTCATATACAACACCACCGGGCACAAACGCTTCCTCCCTCCTCCCCACAGACGACGCCTCAAAGCCAAGAATCCAAAGGGAGCCCAACCCCACCACCAACGGCCGTGTTGAGCCAAGCAGACCTCGCCTCAACTCCCCCGACCAACCACCGTCCCCTCGCCATGCATCAGCCGCCGCGCCGCCGCTCCTCTCCGGCCGCATCGCTGTGACGGACGTCATCGCCGGCCATCGTCGTCGTGTCGTGCAAGCCAAAAGAGGTTCTTTCGATCTTGGGCAGGCAGCCGGGATCGATGGGCGTGCATCTACTGAAGAAGCAGCACTCGTCGCCGTCGTTGGGAGGAGGGTCGAGCGGCGGGTCGATGCCGCCCAAGGGGTGCATGGCGGTGCGGGTGGTGGCGCCGGCGGGCGGCGCGGAGGAGGAGGAGGAGCGCTTCGTTGTGCCGGTGGGGTACCTGAAGCACCCGCTTTTCGTGGCGCTGCTCAAGGCGGCGGAGGAAGAGTACGGCTTCGCGCAGAAGGGCGCCATCACCATCCCTTGCGGCGTCGACCACTTCCGCCGCGTCCAGGGCATCATCGTCAACCAGCACAAGCACCACAGCCACTCCGGCCTCCTCTCCGGCGGCCACCACCACAACCCCCATCACCACAACCACTTCCACATCGCCGCCTGCTTCCGCGCCTGATCGATGGATGGAGGCCATGGCTGGATCTGCTTGGAGGAGCTGCCGCGCAAAAGTTCTCGTTCTTCGTCTTGAATGGATCGAAGAACAATAATACTAGTACTAGTTATGTAGGGTTTTTTTTTCTCCTCCCCTTTCTTGATTAGGATTTAGATGTGCAGCAGGCCGGTGAGGATCGAAGGATCATCATGGATGCTTGCTTGAGTAGTAGCAGTGTGACCGTGGATCTGCAGGTTTGGACATATGGATCGATGGATCATTAGAAAGAATTTTCACTAGGTTTCTGATGATGATGATGATGAAAAAGAAGATCAAAAGGAAAGTGTTTCATTGCTTAGAATTTATGCTCTCTTTCCCTTTGGTTCTTGTTCTCCTTTCTATTTTGTGAATGAATGCTTAGCTAGTACCAGTTGTTGGCATATTGTCATATCTTTCCCTTTTCATTTCTCAGATTCTGCTAGTTGGTAGTATTCTCTTTCGGAAAGAAATGCATGTCCAGCTTCATCCAGGTCTAGGTGCATAGGAGCGATGAAGCTGCACAAAACCAACCCATTTGGAACTTTTTTCCGGAGAGATTTCAGCGTTTTGAGCGGTCCCTGATTGTTTCCCAAACTGCTAGCTAGTTCAACAACTATCAGCAAAAGAAGGGGCCGGTGCAAAAGTTTCTTTTCCTTTATGTTCCCTTCGATCTTTTGTCACATCTCTTCTACTAGCTGTTCTCGCATAGGCTTAGTGCTGTATTAGTGCCACTAATCATTATTCTCTTGAACTTAATGCTACTAGTGCTAGGTGCCATCATAAACGAGCCGTCCAAGACTATATTCTTATGAAATTATTCCTCAAAAAAATATTCTTGTGAAAATGTAGGGAGGCATAGGCTTAGTGCTTCATATTTTTTTTTAAAAAAATGAGGACCACGTGTACATAGGGAAGCGAGACCTGGTACTGCAACCGTTCAGAGAGCTTGTAGCGCCAGGGAGACCTGCTCTTGGGTCAGAGACAGAGAGAGAATCTGGCGCAGGTTATATAGGGCGGCGCTGCAGAAGAAAGGAATCAGACAAATTTCTCCGGCCAGAAGGATAGGCAGTGGTACTAGTACGGGAGAGGAAAGCAATGGGCACTCACACGCACATGCAGATTAATTAACAGGTGGGCTAGTTTACTTTAATCTCTAGGTGATTAGTACCTTCTCGTCCTGTCCGTAGCGGTTCAGTGGAGTAGTTTTCTTGTTGGTGAATCCCTTGGAGTAATCTTTGTGGATGGATGAAAACGATACCTCCCTAGTGAACATGACAAAATAGTACGTATATATGTTCGATCCTCTGCATGTTTACGTCTCCAACCTATAAAATATGCTCCATAAAATGTTTTCAACGCCAGGAATAAATCAAACAACATGTTCGAGGTCGACACGATATGCATCGCCTATTCACATTGGCAACTTCAGGATTGGACAGAACGAACGAAACTTCTAGTAACAGCAATTAGATCTCCAATAATTGCCTGTATATCGACTAATTCTGCAGACTTCCAGTCAGTTTTTTTTTTTTTCCAAGCAGGTCTTGGCTTCATTCTTGGTCTTGAAGGTAGAATAATCCGCATATCGAGAAACGAAGCTACAGCATCCTTTTCTACAGGGGCAAACCACCATGCAGATGGACAAGGCGGCAACCACAATTTTCGTGACAGGTGACCGGTCTACTGTAGCTGTGTATATATTCCTCCGGGCAACAGGACAATGGGCCTATGTGTGTGACTCTTGTTGCTTTGCTAGCTAATCGCCATGGATTCTGCCTGGACTGTTACCTGCCCTGTCATCTAGATGTTGACCTGATCGAATACCTCTCAACCTCTCTGTCGTCATGCATGCATGTACAGAAATGAACGGAGAGAGGTGGCGTTGCATGTTGTTCGGTTGATCAGGGCATGAATGACTGCATCCTGAATAATATCCAGTTTAACTAAACATAAAGTTGTGTCAGCTGTCATGATGGGCATCAGCTGTTAGAGAGGACACAGAAAGGCATGGACCGACTAACCTCCCCTGTCAACGCTGCCACGTCGGCGTGATTTTGATGTGATTTTGCTGATGGGTTTATACGATCAACTAGGTGTGTCCCCGTCAGATTCAGATAGCCGGGGCTCACTCCGTCTCATCAGGCATTTTTCTTTTACAAGTTTCTGCATCCGTCCGTCGTCAGAGGCTAGCAACCATGAGACTGAAGTGATTTTTTTTACGAACATTGTCATCACGTACATTAGGTCCAAGGACAATCTGATTGCACGGATTGTCCTCTTTGCAAAGGTGGTTTGGCTGGCCTCTATATATGTTTCTTTTTCCATACATCTCTGGAGGATAAGGATTTCAGTAAACGTGTTATTTTCCATTCAAAAAAAAGCATTGCAGTTGCAATCGTTATAAGGCTCCCGCTACGATAGTCCTAAATAACTGTGGACCGTCTATTTGAATAGATCTCGAGGCAAAAGACAAAGTCTTGCACCATGGGGTGCAAGACTTCAGCCATAACTATTTTTGGTTATTTGCTATTTTCTGTTTTGGAAACTAATTCTTTCTAAGAAACAAACCCATGCCAAAGGATGTTTTTTGCTGATTTGTTTGGAAAGAGGTCCACACGTATGTGACTAAATTTTGAGGAACCGTGCCATGTGTTGAGAAGAACGTGACCTATTTAAGAAAAGTAGAATGTGACATGCAAGATGTGTGCAGTCGTACCATGGTTTGGTACTTTTTTTTTCAGGAATCGTAGCATGCTAGGAAAAGAAGGTTACATGGTGGGAGAAAATAGAACATGGCTTTTTTGTTACGGTTAAAAAAAAAACGTGACACGGTTTGGTAGAACTTGCCGTGCTACCAAAAGAAAGAAACGGATCACAAAACATGCCATGCTACAAAAAAATGTGATGCAAGAGTTGCTATAAAAATATGCCATATATTTAGGAGATTGCGGAGGAAGAGATGACCATTTTCAGGGCAAGGGATTACCAGACCGATCACCTTACTAATTTTAATTCCACCTAATTATTTTTAATTTAACAAAATCAAGGGCTGAGATTGGTTTCTACTCTTGCACCCTAGGGTGCAAGAGTTGGCTGGCTCTTGACGAACCTGGCCTACGACAAACGTAGTTCAAACACTTACAGGCAGCTTATGTGGACTGATGAACAAGATAGTGCAGTGTTCAGCAGATGACAAGAGTTGAAATTGGCTTCGGGTAGCAGGTTGCCATGCGTGTCAACTTTCAACGGTTGCTGCCTACTTGCAAGAGATGTCCTCTTCGTGTACATACAGACACAGCACACTTGATGTTCTAGGCTGGTAGGCTTGCTAGGGGTCGCCGTTTGGTAGTAGTATATCCGTGGACCAGACTTGGGCATAATCTAAGGACTCACGCCAAGTACGTAATGTACTCACCATCAGTCACGCAAGTAGCTGCATTATTTCTGGTTGCGAAGCAAAAGTTGGTCTCTTGATGAACAACTGTGTTTGGATAATTTTCGCTTTCAAATTTGACCCTCAGATTCACCGCATGCGTGCTGTTCCGCTGCCGACTGGTACTGTCTTTCTCAGAGGAAGACATGACCTACTGCAGAGCCGTCTTCTTCGACCAAGTGGTGAAAGAAGATGCTGCTTCGTTTCAGCGCATTTGTGAACACACTGGTTTTACTTTTAATTTTCCTGGAATACATGCATGCCTCCGCTGGAAGCCTGTATAGAGCGGCTCCAGCAACTGAAACATTTCTGGCCAAAAATGTTGTTTCAGCGTTTGTCTGCGCATATTTGGATCAATTTGTTGCGCGTACTCTGTGTTGTACTGTACTCCTCCGGCTGGGACCAGCCCTGCTCTCACATGCAGATGGTCCATCAGTTGGATGCAATCTTGCTTCCATGATGGATTTATGATAACAACAGCGACAAAAACTGTTATATCCCTGTCAGAAAGATGCATATACGCATGCTAGCTGCAACATGGCATTATCCATGTAGATCGCCTTGGCAGAGGAAGGCAATGTGTTGTAGACATGAAGTCAGACGTTTGAACTTTGACCACTTATAAATGTATCAATGTATCATCCTTGAAACATTTTTATGTTGGTTACATGGAATCGGTTTCATCAGATTTCTGCACTTTCATCAGTATATTTACCGTTATTTCTGCTAACACGCTTGAGAATTCCAGAAAAATACTTGGTAGTCAAATATTCGCGCTGACGGCTAGCTATTCCATGTCCGGGACGACAAGTGGAGAAGATGACAACAACGGTTGCCAAACGTCTCCAAACGACGGAGAGCAACCTGCATTTGTCTGTTGCCAGCCGAAATGCCTTCTCCTTTTGACGAAAGCAAAGCCGGGAACTCTGAACCTGACGCTAAAAAACGAGCTCTTCCAGTTTATGTCTTTTCTCCGAGCCAGATGACAGCATCATGCCTGCCGCCATTAACGGGAGGGAATTTAATCAGCATCAGGATGTGTCCATATGTCCATTAATTCCCTCTCGTAGTCTCTTCTACAATCGACAGCGATGCCAGCTTGTAGCTCACCAACAGCGTGAGCTCCCGGTCTGCGCATGCCGTCTACGCAAGACACTCTGACCAAATGAAAGAGATGAAGAGTTTCAGAGACGGGTAGCAATTATTCAGATGGAAACAGGATGAGTGACGATGTAATTGCGTCCTATGTTTTGGTAGCCTGTGGATGGACGTGAATGGAAGCTGAGAGCCAGGCCGTAAGGTGCTGGTGATTGGAGCTGCTGACGCAGCCATGCTGCATTGGTAGGGGCAGTTCATCATCATAGGAGATGCATCTGAAAGTGACAGGTTGTTTGGTGCAAATATTAACTTCGATCGGCATGAAACGATGGGAGCGAACGTGGCAGCGACTAACACGGCAATACAACTATGGAATGCAGGTGTGAAGCGATAAAGGATTATCTCGTGACCAACCTGGGCTTCCTTTGTTCCATTTCAGAGCGCGATGATTTGGACAAGCCAAGCCCACACCTGCAGGAAACAGGCCCAACACATATGAGACTCCTTGAAGAATGCCATATCATATCACTCTCCTGTTACTCCTGAAGAACCAGCTGGAGTGTTATAAAGAACCAGCTAGCTGAAATCCTCTCTGATACGTCATTACTACTAGCTGCTTACTGTAATAAATCTTGTAATAATGAATAGAATCATATATTGATACGAAAATTAATGTTCAAAATCTCTGAAATTGGACTATATATATGGTGAGATCCGGGTCGTAATCCCGTGTATACTTTTTTTGCTATTATTGTTGGGAAAAAAAAGTACTATACACCACTGGTACGTGAGATGGGTAGGATTCTATTGGTCCGTGTGGTTCTCTCCGTGCTACTACTTGTAGCCTCCTGCTATGGAACCAATGCGTCTCGATCCTTTTTAACGACGAGTCAAGAGTTGGATCAGAAGTTCCATATCAATGAGACAAACTTGATTCAAGGATTGATCGTCGGTCATGGGGTCTCTTCTAGTAACAACCCGACCTATGTGAGCCCCTTTCGTTCCTCTATATATTTTTGGTTTTCTTTTTTCTTTTTTTGAGGGGCTGTTTAAATTGCTAAGCGTGATATATTCTTGTTTGAAGAGTGTGTCCATTGCCTCCTACGTTTATTTCTTGTTTTCTGCACATCACGTGGAAATCCATTGCAGCACGTACCTCGCACCAGGTTCATGCATGCGACTTTTTACAAGAACGATTGTTTTTTTTTTTGCTTGCCGTGACTTGTTATAGTTCGCAACCCATCGTGGTGAAATGACTTCTTACGGATGCATTGGAACGCTGGACGTGTATGGCTTCTCACTGCAAAATGGGCAAGGTACTGCCGGTGGGATTTGGATGGTTGATTCAGGAGATGGTTACCGGTCCGGTGCAAAAGAAATTGGAGTTGGCTGGAACGTACGTAACATACACTACACCCGTACATTTTAGCATATATATGGTTACGTGCATAGGAAGTTGATGTTCCTTATGCTTGACAGGTTGTGCCATCTGTGTATGGTGATTCACGCACACATTTGTTTACCATGTGGACAGTAAGGGCCTCTTCTTAGATCCAACAGTAACTGCTGATATCTGTAGTTATTTGGCTCCCCAAGTTCTAATATTCCATCTCACATCATCACATGCATGATGTATAGGATGATGGGTACCTTAAAACTGGCTGCATGAACACCAAGTGCCCTGGATTTCAACCAGAAAAGGGAGCAACCATCGCACCTGGAGATGTCATTGAGCACGTCTCATTTCCCAAACAGTTACGCAAGCAAAACATCAACATTAAGATCGTCAAGGTAGTTCGATTCCCAAGTCTAGAGTATAGATAGAAACTGAATCAACTGCCTTGTTCTAATGTTATATGAAAAAAAAAAAATCAAACTGCAGGACGGTGCATCGGGAGACTGGCTTGTGCACTGCGGGATCAACCGGGAGGCTGAGCTGATCGGACGCTTCCCCAGATCGCTCTTCACCGGAGGGTTTGCAGAGAAAGCAGCTGCCGTGACGTTTGGCGGCATGGTGACAGCGCCCTTCTCGGATCCAGCGCCCATGGGAAGCGGCTATCTTCCAAAGGATCCCAGCAGCGCCGCGTCCGTAAGCAACATCCAGCTTGTCGACCAAAGCGGCCATGCGTCGCCTCTGACGCAGGACCTGCCATTCGTTCAGAGTAAACCAGATACCTACACCGTCGGCCCCATTGTAAACGGGAAATTTTACTACGGAGGTCCTCAGCAGCCGACAGCATGAAACTTAGAATCGGCTCAATAATTATGTCGCAGAACTCCATGATATCGCGTGAATTTCACTTTAATTACAACGGGGTTGCCCCTTGAGTGTTTTCTTCATGCGTAACAAACGCGTGGATTTCACTTTGTGTAACCAAAGAATCGGCTCAATAGTAATGTCGCAGAACTCCATGCATGATATCATCTCGCCTTACACCCCCACTGATCAGATCTAAGTGAGGCTTCAAACACACCCAAATATAGCTGCATTAACTGAGGAAATCGATGTTTGTTATTTAGTGAGCGAGTAATGGTCAATCGCTTTTTTAATGAAAGGGTCCGTGATGTCCTAATAGAGGAGTGCCGGAGTGAATTAGGATCATCTAAAACTAAAGACCATTTTCAGAAGATAAACCTACGTCAAAATATATCAAGATGTGCTATACGTTTTATTTAGTACCACCAAAAATTTATGCACCTTAAAAGAAAATCAATCCTGCTTAAATGCAAAAAGTAAGGGACAGATAATGAAGTGATGTCAAATGTAAAGGGTAGATAGAATGAAAACTCATCGCGGTGACTTTTTCTTGTGATCTCGATGAGACTCTGCTCACTCCTACTACTCCACATTGGAGCACTTCAAATCACCTAACACGCTACTAGGTCCAACTAGCCTTTACTTAGATCGTGATAATTGTCTTGATCTTCAATATCATCAACTTTGTAGCAGCAAAACTCCATTTATGTTTATATAAACCTTCCCTTCAAACAAACTCGAATAGTTGATTGAAGGGGTATTTTTAGACCGAACATCACGAACTAGCCATTGGTAAAACTAGCCATCGCTGGAGGAAAAATACCATCATAATGTACTTTGACTTACCGCTTTCCAAATTTTCTTGTCTTTTGTTTGGGGCATAATATTCCACTCTGTATTCTTATCCTGATTATTCTGGACTAGTCATAATATGAGACAAATTTAATTCATTCCTCTTATTTTTTTTATTCAACATCCTAGGTCTTCTTTCGTTCTGTTAGAAGTAGGCAAGCCTAACATTCGTCAACAACTCGGTAACTTGACCTTGGTTTTGCAACCTATGACATATTTGGTATTTCAAGAACAATAACAGTGCATCCATATGACTAAATATCTTGCACCTTAACAAACATTGTTATTCCAATGGCTATATTACCACTGATCACCAAAACATATAAGGCACGTATCCTATGAGAACCAGGTTCGTGTGAGAACTATGAGAACTCCAATCTGGGCCACATGATCTTGATCCAAGGGAGGCGCACAGAGAGAGGTGGGAGGGGGAATTTGCAAAAGTATGATTAAGTGGGCAGTGATTTTGCAAATCCCCCCTCCCACCTGAATTCATGCGCCCTATTGGATCTAAATCATGTGACCCAAATTGAAGTTCTCATATTTCTCACACGAATCTGGTTCTCATAGGCGGTGCCAACATATAAACCATGTGCTAGGTTTATCGAACTTACAATTTGAGCGGAAAATTTGAATGGGGAGGCCACTCGTTTCAGCTTAGCAAAAGAGGCCCAGCGAGGACGGTTCAAACTTCATGGAATCGTTACGATTTGTGCTCCTTCGTTGCCTCCATGTAGGATCTCAAAGAGGCGGATCCTTCGTTTGACAAGGAACACCCAGATCTGAAAGCTAGTTTATGCAGAGGCTTTTTTTTTAATTATTTTTTGAGCTCCAGCTGAGGTTCTAGTTCAAAGGCAAAGATTTGACAACCATTGGTGTCCAGCGGACTAGCGTGGGCTGCAGCATCATGACGAAATGGGTGGGCTGCAGCCATCATCATGACGAAATGGGTGGGCTGCAGCCATCTACTCCAAGCATATATTCCTAAGCATGCATCAGCCCAACCTGGGATGAACCAGGCCCGTGCCTATTTCTTTAGATTCCAATTTTTTTGTTTATTTTAAATATATACAATTTATATTCGGGATGTTTTTAGAAGAAAAAAAAGAGAGAAATTCTACTTCAACAAGCAAATGAAAGTATCTGGCATTTTACATCCAATGATGTATCTAACCGATTAAAAAATAATTTTTATGGCATGGACTCCGTCTAGCACATAGGCAAACACGTCAAGCTAAAAGATGGCAGAGATATAATAAAATGTTCATCATCACGAATATAATCACCTTTATATTGCTATATATATTCACTAGAAACATGATCGAATAACTTGCATGCAATAGACTGTCGAGGAGGCACACACATTGTTCATAAATTAAATGAACAAGGTAGCCCCAACGAGCTGACAACGGATGTGAATTCAATTGAGGACTATTTTCTTTTTGAGAAATAATTGAGAATCTTTTTTTTTTTTTGGGAACAATTGAGAATCTTTTCAATGGCCTTCTATCTTCAGTAACTTCAAACGATTAACTGCATCACCGGAGCGAAATATAAGCATCTTGATCTAGAAAAGGAAAGACTGGCAAATGGTGCCTAATTCCCCTGCAAGATCAATCATCAAGCTAGTTCTATATGTCAGATGTATAAATTGACAGGAGATCATTTAATTTAATGCGCCGCCCGTTTCTTTCAGGTACAAGAAACGCACTTGCTATCCAGTCAACATTGCTAGCTGTTTTGATCTTCTCCTTGCCATATGGACTGAGACAGTTTGTTGAACTTGGTAGATGAGGCCTTCACTTCTTTTCTTGATTTGGTTCTAAACGGGTTGGAGTTTCTAGCTTTCATGTTAGACTGGATAAATTTAAACAGCGCTATTTAAGTTATATTGCTTTACAGGGGATGACAAGCAACGGTTGGAAAGCTGTAAAACCTGATAATGTTAGAAGCACCGGCCTGGCAACATACCACGGAGCTTTTCCTGTGGGTCTGAAACCGCCAACGCCAAGAAAATAGCAAAAACCGCAACGCAAAATGACCAAGGTAGGGACTCACCCAAACCCCAGAGCAAACTCTATATTATATAACCGATAAGACTATCAAAACACCTCTTACTTCAGATCAGTGTATCAAAACATCAGCAGCCTGTTCTTACTGCGCATGAGCGCCCAACCTTTGTATGCTTCTGAAGTTTCTGCTGCCATCCTAAGCATTATTTCTCACTTACTGGCCCTTTTCGCCTTCTCTTTTCCTGCAACGAAGACTGCACTCGATCAAATGACACAGGTTTAAAATGACTTCTGCAGGATCCACACGTCAAACTAGTGTTTTTCCATAAATATTTTGGCCACAAAGTCTCTATACCATGAGGGCTCCCTTGGAGTAAAGTCAGCATTTTTCATTAATATAAAACGAATAAACCAAAATCCTATAAACAATAATCCTATAAACAACAGATAATAATCTATCGCCTGTTTTCTAAAGGTGAGACGTACTACAATCTTGGAAACGAAATTGCCGACGCTTGGTCATCAACCCAAGCATCTCCTGAGTTCCTAGAGTAATGTTCAACATTCATGCACAAAGACAGAAGGGTATTAAAACCTGTATCGGCCATTATTTCCAAAAATGAGAATCCACAGGTTTCTGGCATATAGGCAGAAAGGATGACTTTTATTAATATGAGCGGCAAGAACATATTTGTAGCCCTTCTTTGTATCCTATATGAATTGCCCTCAAAATGCAGATAACATCTGGCGAGTTCCTTGAAATTTTGTAGTGTTTGTTACCTGCAGTTGTGGGATAACTAGTGCGATTGGGATGCAGCAGGAAAAGCTTGGCCGAGCTGCATCCTTTTGGAGAGCAAGAAAACTCTAGTTTAGACGAGGTGGATGAATCTGTGTTTCCAAGAGTGTTTTTACTTGATGAGGCTAGTCAACACATTTTCGAAAGCAGTAGGTAACAGATGAATTACTTAGGTGGATGGTTGAGATATTTTTGAACAAATAGTAATACTCATTCATAGCCAATTTTGCTGTTCTATGACTAGGAAGAATATGTTGCAGCTATATATGCATTGCTCCTTGTTGCCGCCATGTAGTTCAGAGTTGCTTCTGTGAGCACGATACATCTGAAATGTGCACCCACTAGAGTAAATCTGGTGCACCCGGGCTAAGCGTTTGTTTGTAAGCAGTTGGCTTCGCTGAAAATCAATGCCAATATAGAGCCTTGGTTCTAAAAGAATAGTTCAGACAGGTTGCTTCCTGTGTAGGCTCATTCTTCTTCTGTGTGTGTGTGTGTCAGGTGATTGAGACATGTTCGAGTTCGGAATAATGGAGCTAAAGACAAGTTGGAAGAATAATGGAGCTGCAATAGTTGGTGGAAGACTTGCTCCTGCACTATATAAGGCCAGCCAAAGGTGCAGTGTTGTCTGAGTTCTTGTGCATTCGAAAAAAGCCAGAGCCAGCGGCCATGTCAGGCAATAACCCGCAACAGCAAGCACCTGCACCTCCCACTATCAACCTGAACGTTGTGATTGAGCATGACAAGGTCGGAACCCAGATCGGCCTCGTGGTTCTGGGTATGACCCTCGGAGTTATCTTGACTCTGTTCTGCCAATGGCTTTGGCGCCTGTACCACCGCGCCAATGCCGCGGCGCCGAACCGTGACGACGTGGAGATGGCCATTCCGGTGGCTGCGAGGAGGCGGAGAACCACAGCGCGCGCCACACCGTCGGACGTCGAGATGATGGATCCAGTGGCAGCGGGGAAAGCCGCAGCGCGCGCCTCGCCGTCGGCGCCGCCGTACCCGTGGGTGGGTTGATGCATGCGTGCCTGGAGTGGAGCATATGCATGATCCGGAGTGGATGGGTAATTAGGTTCGATCTCTCACTAGTATATTCATTCAGGAGGAGGGGTTTAGTAGCCGCCGCACGTGCACGCGCATGCATGGTGTGAATAAAAAAAAAAGTTCTGGATCGGAGTTAGTCCTATACACGCGCGATCGATGTGTTCCTCATGTGTAAGTATAGATAACTAAGATGGCTGATGTAATCGGGTTTACTAGTGATCAGCAATGAACCTCGAACATGTCTGAATTGATGTGTTGTTATTTGTTAATGTGGAAATAATTTCTGTTGTGGCGGTCCTATCTTTGTTCCATCCATGTAATGTGTGATCAGTGTTGGAATATTGGAGTACCAGAGTCTCTAATCAACTTCGTTCTTCTGTTTTAACTCAGCTTCAGATGCTCTTTTCGGTGAATGAAGATGTTCATTCTGGATGTTGCATAGTATTACCATGTGACTTACATTTCCTGTGATGCCAACCTTTTAATGTCATGCTATCAGTGTGGTGTTGCTGAGTTCTCTGTGGGAAAGAAGAGTGCATTATTGGTTTTTGTTTTTAAGGTCTACTCATAACTTGGTTTATTAGTGCATATCTAACCTGTAGAGTCCATATGTTGAACTTTTGGATCTGGGATTACACATGCCCGCTCATGTAATTTGTGATATGTACTTCAACCAAAAACTGCAAATTACAATGGGTTTCTTTCTATTTCGGCATGGATATCGCTGGTCTTTCTCCCAATGCTCACATCACATGGAATGCCTCATTGACAAATCCGAAAATGCGAGTGCTGATTTGCCATTCCGAGTCAATGCTCCAGCAGTGAGATCAAATTCAGTGTCACATCGCTGTATGAGTTTGTCCATGTATAAAGGTTCAAAAAATTGAAGTAAAAAGAACACGACACTATATTTCTTGAACAAACCATATGATTTTGCCTTCATTACAAGGATCTTTACATGTACTCTACAAAGCCTATGATGACAACAACCGAAGACATCACAAACAGGAAGAATGATCATTAACCAGGAGAGAGGGGCGGGAGATGCAGGGGCAACAACAATCAGGGCCATATAATGAGAGGATTCAAAATTAGAAGCAAATACAATTGGCAACCACTTAGTGTCGTCTTGTATTTGAGCCCCGTATTGTGACACCATGCAAAAATTTGGTAAACCCAAGAAAGTTGAGCTTGCCATCCGACTTTCTGATCCAGTCTTGCACGATTGAATAATGAGTTGGTGCGAGATTTAGTTCCTGTATACCCAAAAAAAAAATGTCAGGGCAGCCACTATAAATATACAGGAGGTGACTACTGCATGGATCCAAATGGTGCTGATCTGATTCAGTTAAACTAATGTTATGCTAAATACCTGTGCCAACTCCTCAACTGATATAACTCTGTTGCCCTCTTGTTCAAAGTGCTGAAAAGCTGTTCCTGCAATTTCTTCCCACCTTTCCAAAGCCTCAAGCTGGTACGGGCTGATTGCTGCAGCACAAAACTCTTCAAAGTCCATCCTTCTGTACGCAAGCGGTTCCAACTGAGATAGGAGCATGAAAATCAGCAAATTCAGCCATTAGTTCCAAAAGTTTTAGAAGATGAATGAGTTCTTAGAGAGAAGAAAAGATATCATGGATGAAGCATCAAGCAGCAGTATATGCAGCAGTATATTCAGTGTATGGGATCATTTCACTACGGCAGTTAATCATCGTCAGATGGAATTTTTTCACTGATATCAACCCTAAAATAGATACGCTACACAATCATTATATAATCATTTATAAGTCAGCATGTTTATCAACTACAATCATAGTAACTTGCTGCAGTCATCTTCCAAACCAGTAACAATTTTCCTTTGTAACAGCAACGCCGTCAAAGTTCAAACACAAAGAAACAGGAGGACCCAAAGCCAGCATTGAAAGACTGTTAATATCATTAGATAAGAAGCAAAGCGTCATCTCCAACACTAGCTGCAAATAGAGGGTAGCCTAGTGGTGATCGAGGCGGTGAAAAGAGCATTATACAACTATAGTGAAGAGAAAAGAGATACACTAATATATTTACATTGGAAAGGAGAAACACAATCCATTTTCATTGGTGGAAGTAGCGGAATGATCAGCATATAACACTAATCCAGAATAAGGATGCTAGTATTTTTTATGATAGCTTTCCACATCTACTGCTTTAAAACGAATGTAACAAGCTATCAAGGTTTGTATTAGCACCATCGGAAAAACCAAATGAAACTAGGAACAACTTTTCTGTTACTTATAGCCGTGGTGATGAATCCTTACCGCATGCAAAAACTCAAGAACCCTTGATTCCTTCATCGCATCAGTTAAATATCTTGTTAGAGCCTGGATAACATAACAGCATGTTAAGCAGAAGCTGGAACATGCAACATCATGTACATAGGAAGAGGAAGACATGAGCAACTGTTCTGTTTCTACATGTCTCCATCTTGATAAGCAATTAGCAACAACAAATCACTCACCGTCCTAAAGTTGTCAAGTGACACGAACCCATCTCTAGGTTCAAGTAGTTTAAACTGCAGTCTAAGATACAAAAGTTCATCTTCCCGCAAAGCCTTTGATAGTGCCTGTGACAAAGAATATAAATGTTTGTTTAGAATTTTTAGTGAGTGAAACTTTGCTGGTGGTTACTTTGCACCACAACCTACCACTACAGACACATATGTGCCAAGGACTTCTATCGGAAGTCACCAAAAAAAATATTTTGCAACAATGCTATAGACAACAAAAAATAGCATCCAGCATTAGACCCCATAACAAAATGAAGGCGTGAGCTGCCAAAACTTTCTAAAAAATAATAGTATACCTATAAAAAGGATTAGTCTAAAGCACATGCTACCAGTCTTCCACCACAAAAGGTACATGCTCATCCACACATTTTCTATAAACTCTACAGCTGGGAGTGTCACATGGTATTCATGTGGCTTTTTAGCACACCGAGCACATGCACATTTCTGAGGTACATATTGCTATATCAATACGATCAATAAAAAAAAATGATGAACGTTTAGAAATGCAGAGAAGGTCAAGGAAGTCTGTTTGTACCTTCAATGCCAGACGTTTAAGAGGAGTGGCACGAAGGTATTGCTTAAGTAATCTGAAGACAAGTATGTCCAATGGAATTTGCCTTTGTTCATCTCGTAACCATGGGTGAGCTGCCATAAAAAAAATACAAGCACTATCAAATAATGTATATCAGCTCCTAGAATGGATATTAATAAATTCCTTAAAAAACAATTTTCCAAACTGAAGTACAGTCATATCACATACAGTAATAAATAACCATAAATGATAACTTACTCAGTGCTTGGACAGCAGTCATTCTTTTGCGATAATCCTTGTTCAGAAATCTCTTCACAAAATCCTTCGCTTCAGGTGATACTGAAGGCCACGGTGAATCGTCAAAGTTGGGATCGGCTCTCAACACAGAACGGAAGATCCCAGATTCTGTCCGTGCCCAGAATGGCCGACTGCCACAGAGCAGAATGTATGTTATGACACCTATACTCCAAATGTCTGCTTCCATACTGTATGACCTGTGTAGAACCTCTGGGGCAACATAATATGCACTTCCAACAATATCATTGAGCCTTTCATCTGCATTATACAACACAGAACACATAGCACCAAGTATCTAGTAAGTTAATGAAGTGAACAGAAAAAGGAAAGGGTAAGGGTAAACACCACAGTGTAGAGGCTATTCTATCATTCTATGCATCAAAGAACATGCAAAAATAAACCGTCAAACATGAATTCATGGACTGGTTATCTGGAATACAGACAGCTATGCCAAACTAAAAGCATTTCGCGAACGATACTACACTGTATAAACAAACAACTCCAAGATTATCAAGAAAATACTTTTTGAATGTACAAAAAGGTACAAGTTCCCAGATTCCTTTTCCAGAATGTTTGTCATTTAATTTCCGCATACTACACATCAAGCGGCAGCATGTGAAAAAATATTGTGCACAAGAATTATCTGGGATACAATATACGAGACAAAATACAAAAAGAAACCACAACATGTTGTAGATTATATCAAACTTGCATGATCAAATCATTGGCCCTGAGGACACAATAGAGTCTCTAAGCTAGTATCATGCAGCAAACTTCAGTTCTGCAAATTTCACTACGATTGATACTTTCAAATTTGCTTACTTGAGCTATAAATGAGGAATAATGTCTTTTCTATAGGACATGTTATAAAACTGGAATGCATGCTAACATATTTTTGTGAACTAGTATGAAATGTACAAAGATGAAGATTCTTTTAACTATTAGTACTTTACCTGGTCTAATAAAATCAGACAGACCAAAGTCAATCAACTTCATAGGAGCGCTTTCGTCTCTTGTCGTGAAAAGAAAATTCTGTCCAAATGAAATATACCAGCTGGGTCAGAAAATATAATATACTGTTCAACAAACATTACAGCTAATCTTTTAAAAGGAATAATAGCAAGTGCAGCTGGATAAGATGGCTGAAGTAACCCAGTCAAGAACTTATGGGACTGCATACATTTACAAACTATAAACAAAATAGCTCCAGCATACCTCTGGCTTCAAATCCCGATGCACTACTCCCTGAAGATGACAGAAGGCCACTACGCTCAAAATCTGTACAACGATTGCTTTAGCATCTTCTTCTGTGTATCTCCCACCTCTTCAACAGTTCAAATTTGCATCCTTGGTAAGTATTAACAAGAAACACTGGTACTTCGCGACTAAAGAAGAACAAAAATTGTCAAACGTACCTGGCTAATATTCTATCTAGCAACTCTCCACCCTCACATAATCTGTCAAAAAAGAAAGAACATGATAAAGCTGCCTACATTGGTTGCGTTGTAAAGCATTAATGCATTGTGCTAGATACTATTTTGCTGCACACATCAAAGGATACAATCAACAGGGATTGGTTTAAGTAAAATAACACATATTAGAGGTTTTCCCATTTCAAAATAAATAAATAAAAATATTACAGGTTTAAAAGAATGTCAGAAGGTGTAGGTAAAATATTGTATCTCTAGAGAAGGCTAAGCTAGTATTATAAGTTATTAGAATCACATATAAAAGGTCACAAAAAAACATACTCCATGACAATGTAGACATTGAGGGCGTCCTCACATGCATCATAGAATTTGACAAGATTATTGTGCCCTGAGAGAGCTTTCAAAATCTTGACTTCCCGCCTAACATCTTCGATGGATATGGCCGTCGTCATCTACCAAAAACAAGAGGTGATATTTCGTTTCAGTTCAAAGCAGCAGCATCATTTAAACCCTTCTTTCAAAAAAACAAATGTAAATTATGTTCATGGTCATATCTTAAGAGAGAAAAGGATTATATAAGTAACATTGTAGCCAATAAAGAATGTTTGTCCCCTAGCAGATCATAAGACTATGGTGGCATTCTGAGAAGTCCAAACCCAAATAGAAAGATAGCTAATAAAATCCCTATGATCCAATTCTGAAATAAACTAGTCATAATAACTTTGCCGAGATTCATTTCAGCACTACACTAGTTACAAGTTATATCTCGCCTATTTATTGAATCTCTGTTGTCTTCTAGCCAATCAATCCACTACTACTCTATAAAGCAATGCCTGCTGATACTTAAAATAATGCATTCCGTAAAAAAAAAGGTTACAATAATGCAGTGTCAGGCTTCATGGTTACAATAAGCATTCGTTATCGCTTCAATTGCACAACACTATCTAGGCTATGTAACCTACATTGACCTTTCATTACTTCAAGTAATACCACACGCATATGCATCCCAATGGTTGAGACAGACAAATTGCAAATGCAATGCATGATACATCTATATCTGTGATAGGAGATACAATTATCACATTTAAGCTCTCTCTATATTTTGTTACCATGGTCAATATAGCAATGTAATTTTTCCAAACTGTTATCACTGAAACCAGGTAAAGGAATCCACAGGCCTTAATTCGCCAAAGAAAAGAAAGGAGAGATGAACGGTTAAGCCAAGACATGTCACTGAATCAGCTTGTGTACCGTTCATCATTAACTAATAACAAAGTCTGGGTAGGTCACCAAGAATTAAATTCACTGTGCTACTCTGCATCCCAAAGTTTCCACATGTTTTCTCCTTAACCAAAAAAAAAAAGGACTTGCGTAATTTCCAACAAGAATTGAATACCCCCAACTGCCATTGTAATCCCATAGAAGAATGGGGGTCAGTAGAGAAAACAACCTAAGAGCATCTCCAACCGATACTCTACCCTATCCTGTATCCCTCGTTTTACAGATTATGGGCAAAAAACGCCCTCCAACCGATACCCCATCCCGATCCTCAACCCTGTTCCAATCCGTAAATCGCTCCCTCCGTTCTCTAGAAGTAGAGCACGAAAACTCGATCTGTATCGCAACGCCAGGCTGGATTCCGCCGTCCGCGCGCCATCTTCTCCAGGTGAAATTTCATGGCCTTCCTCTTTCTACTTGTGCACAGAGGCAATTTGAGGTCATAGGTCCTTGATTTGATCGGATTTTTGACGGATAGAGAGCTATCAGAGGCGAGATTTTCAGATCTTGCGTTTGTTCTTGGTGGTCGCGGCGGTAGCAGCGCTCCGAGTCGCGTCCGTAGGCTCGTGCGGCGCTTCTGCCTGCGTGCTGGTGTCGCTTCTTCCCTGCTCGCGTTCGCCTGCTTGCGCCGCTGCTGGCATCCACGGCCTGCCTGATCACACGGCTGCTCGCACCGCTGCTGCGTCATTTGCTTGTTTGCGCTGCTCCGCTACTGCCGCATTACTACTCGTCATGTACGCAGCTGCCTGCCTACTTGCTTGTACAACATGCAAGTGCCCAAAAAAATCTCTATACGCTGCCTGCCTTTCTTGCTTGCTTGTGTGCATTAGGATCAAAGTGATTTACGACTAAAATTTGAGTGCAGGTATAGATGATGACCAACTAGAATATGAATTGTATTCTGCCTCTATTTGTCTGATGAAGTAAAACATCAATTTATTTTGCCCTGCCTGCCTGCCTGTTATTGCAGGACTAAACTGAAATGAACTGAACTGATTCTTGTATTTGCAGATCCATCAGCTTGACAAGTGCATTGTCATTGCAAGTGCCAGCTGAAAGTGCAATATCTGAGCATCTCGATTCACCACATATCTGAACTAAAAATGCAATATCTGAACTGAACTGAAAGTATAATATCTGAAAGTGTGTTCATATTGCTCACTGCTAGCTGCCTAGCTGAAAGTGTGTTCAGATGAAGATGACGATGAAGATGAAGATCAGGTGAGACCTTCTTTACGCTATGACAATGTTGGAGATGAGGTGAGGCCTTCTAGAGCTCCAACACGTGAACTAAGTGAATTTCTCAAAGTTCATCGTGACATCAAAGATAGTGAAATGCACTCTCAACTTCAAAAAGATTTAATGGAGCATCTTTGATGCCGTCATGGCAGCAAGAAATAATTATGGTCATTTGCCATGTACTCTGAATTATCTTGATCATGTACTAAACATTACCTTAATTATGTAATTTGTATTATCTTAATCATGTTGTTTACTCATAATGCAATCCTAATGTTTTAACCATGTATCAACAAATATAGTTGTTGGAATGTTAGTTACAAGATAGTAATAAAAAAAGAGGTGAGTGAATATAGAGATTCTCATTTAGAGGATCGGTTGGAGTGTGCTGCAAAATAGAGGATGAAAACAGGATAGAGGATCCTCTATATAGGGATTTAGAGGATGAAAAATAGAGGATCGATTGGAGATGCTCTAACCATCTATTCACACTCTAAATGTGCTGACATTTTAACAAGATTGAACAATGGAACAGTAAAATATTAAAAATCCACTGTTTCAAAGTCAAAATATTCTTATACCAGGAAAAGGTGGGAAATCATCAATTAGAAATTGCATCATATTACACATCACCAAAACGCAACTTCGTAGTAAACTCCAATCCTCTCATCTTTTCTGCTTCAAGCCGCCCATGCACAATGAATTCATCGAACAACAGCAGAGCAGCATTCTAAATTTGAAAAAAAAAAAAAAATTCCTAAAGCATGTAACATTAGGACCATTTGAGAACCCCAAATTTCCGTTACTACCGCAGAATTGGCGCGGATCACATATCGGTTATGGGAACAGCAACATTTGAAATTTCGAAAATTTCCAAAATTGAGGTTGGTTTGACATGAGCATACGACTACCATGATCCTCATCACCGTGGCCCTCACCTTAGCTTTGGAGATGATCTTGACGGCGACGGTCTGCCCCTTGTACTCGCCCTTTTTGACGACGGCTGAGCAGGTGTGCCCGAAGTGTCCCCTTCCCACCTCCTTCCCCAGCTCGTACTTGGCACCGAAGTTCTTCCCGAAGCCAAACGTCTTGTCCAACGGCCTCTCCGCCTCGGCTCCATCCGCGCCAGGTACCCCACCGCCAGCCCCGACGCCGCCTTCCTCCGGTATGGTGCCCTCCTTGGGCTTTCCCCCGCCCAGCCTCTTGGCGAGCGTGGCCTTTATGTGCTTGGCCGGCGACGGCGGCGGGAAGGGCCGCTTGAAGAACCTCCTGGGCGTCGACCTCGCCGGCGACGGCGACACCCCCGGCGGCAGCGGGCTGGCTCCGCCCGCGGGGTACGGGCTGGGCCACGCGACCCCGGGCGTCTGGTGCACCGGCGTGGTCGATCCGGACTTCCTGCGCCGGGGCGTACCCGACGCCGGCGTAGCCGCCTGGCGCGGCGGCGTCTGCGGCGCGCCGTTGGCGGGAAGCGGCGACGGCGGCGCGACGACGCCGAGGTCGTCGTGGTCGGCCCGCGACGACGACCCGACCGCTTTCCCGTAGCACTGGCCCATGGCGCCCCCCGCCTCGGCCTGCGGCGGAGGCGGAGGGGGAGCTGGTAGGGTTAGGGTTTGGGTTTGGGGCTCGGCGCGGCCGCGATTGCGAGGGAGGGAGGGAGGGGGAGACGAGTCGTTGGCTGGCTCGCCCTCGTTCCCTTGGGAATGGAAGAAGAGAAGAGGGAAGGAGAGGGAGGACGACACAGACACACAGAGCTGGCGTTCGTTATTTCTCTCTCCTCTCGGTTACATTACAACGGGAGGAGAGAGAAACACAACAGCAAGTGAGATGTGAGGGAGGCGACCGTTAATTCTCCCATCCAAGGGGGCCCAGCGTAAAAATGGCGCTTCTCTGCGCGTACGGCGAGAGCCTTTTTTTTTTTCCCTTTTCCACCAGAACGCCTTTCCGATCGCGAGGAGGGCCCACATGGCATGCACACAGCCCATACGGCAGCCGTGCGTGGAAAACCGGCGTGGGTGATGTCATCGGAGAAGAATGAATGCAGGAGAGGCTGACCGATGGGGCCAGGGTGTGACGTGGAGCGGAGCGGGGGAGCGGTTGGGTCCAGTCCAGAGACACGGCGGGTGGGGCAGGTGATGTCCAGTGTACCGTTCCGTCTCATTACAGCAACAAACAATCAATCTTAACTGCCTCGCCTTTTTAGTACCCGGAGTGGTTGATCTTGCTAAGCTGGCTTTTAATTGGATCATTACCACCTTCCTAATATAGGCCTCCTTTTTCATTTCCCTTTTCTTTCTGGTCAGTCCATGGCAGCATTGGCAGCTCGGATGTTCTTGCTTGAGATGAGAGGAATTTTTGGATCTTCCCTTGGGCGCCGAAAACTAGGATGTGCAGCCGCACAAATTTACCTCTCCTGACGGAAATTCCCTGCCTATCTACTTCTTGGTACCTTGGACAAATTGATCTGAACTTTGACTGTGCGTGTGACGATTAATCTTTCTTTTGACGCTGAACAGTTCGTCACATTTGCAGCCTGTTCGTTTCGCTGCAGCTGCGGCTGCGGCTGCAGAAAAATAACTGCGAGCACTGTAGCTACTGCTGAAAACACTGTAGCTGCTGCTGAAGAAATAACTGCGAACACTGTAGCTGCTGCAAAGCAGCCGCTGCAAAGCAGCGAGACGAACACGCTGCGGTCTCGATGTTCATGGGACACTGCAGCTTTCGATCGCCTTGT
>RWGY01000982.1:0-12145 GCA_007726485.1 Eragrostis curvula
TTCCTATGGGAACCATCCAATTACATAAAACATCATACGAGTGAAAAACGAAGCGCTCCCGTGGCCGTTTTGTGCGTTTGTGCATGAACTAGTACTAACTGCACCAAAACGGCTCCGGAACATCCCGGTTTGCATCGACCGCAAGTAAACTCATTGTTTTGAGTGTTTTCCTATGGAACCATCCAATTAAATAAAACATCAGAACGAGTGAAAATGAGTGCTCCCCGCGCCGTTTTCGTACGTTTCCCCCAAACAACACTAATGGACCAAAACGGATCCGGAACATCCCGGTTTGCATTTTCCGCAAGTAAACTCATGTTTTTTCAGTGTTTTCCTATGGGAACCATCCAATTAAATCAAAACATCATAACGAGTGAAAATGAGCGCTTCCTGCATCGTTTTGCATGAAACAGCACTGATGCACAAAAACGGCTCCGGAACATCCCGGTTTGCATCGTCCGCAAGTAAACTTATGTTTTTGAGTGTTTTCCTATGGGAATCCTCCAATTACATCAAAACATCATAACGAGTGAAAACGAGCTACTTCCCATGCCGTTTTGGTGCGTTTTGCATGAAATAGTACTAATGCACCAAAACGGCTCCGGAACATCCCGGTTTGCATCGACCGCAAGTGAACTTATGTTTTTGATTGTTTTCCTATGGGAACCCTCCAATTACATTCAAAACATCATAACGAGTGAAAAGGAGCGCTTCCTGCATCGTTTTTGCATGAAACAGCACTAGTTGCACAAAAACGGCTCCGGAACATCCCGGTTTGCATCGTCCGCAAGTAAACTCATGTTTTTGAGTGTTTTCCTATGGGAACCATCCAATTACATCAGAACATCATAACGAATGAAAATGAGTGCTCCCCGCACCGTTTTGGTACGTTTCCCCGAAACAACACTAATGCACCAAAACGGCTCCGGAACATCCCGGTTTGCATTGTCCGCAAGTAAACTCATGTTTTTCAGTGTTTTCCTATGGGAACCATCCAATTAAATCAAAACATCATAACGAGTGAAAATGAGCGCTTCCTGCATCGTTTTGCATGAAACAGCACTGATGCACAAAAACGGCTCCGGAACATCCCGGTTTGCATCGTCCGCAAGTAAACTTATGTTTTTGAGTGTTTTCCTATGGGAATCCTCCAATTACATCAAAACATCATAACGAGTGAAAACGAGCACTTCCCATGCCGTTTTGGTGCGTTTTGCATGAAATAGTACTAATGCACCAAAACGGCTCCGGAACATCCCGGTTTGCATCGACCGCAAGTGAACTCATGTTTTTGATTGTTTTCCTATGGGAACCCTCCAATTACTTCAAAACATCATAACGAGTGAAAAGGAGCGCTTCCTGCATCGTTTTGCATGAAACAGCACTGTTGCACAAAAACGGCTCCGGAACATCCCGGTTTGCATCGTCCGCAAGTAAACTCATGTTTTTGAGTGTTTTCCTATGGGAACCATCCAATTACATCAGAACATCATAACGAATGAAAATGAGTGCTCCCCGCACCGTTTTGGTACGTTTCCCCGAAACAACACTAATGCACCAAAACGGCTCCGGAACATCCCGGTTTGCATTGTCCGCAAGTAAACTCATGTTTTTCAGTGTTTTCCTATGGGAACAATCCAATTACATCAAAACATCATAACGAGTGAAAATGAGCGCTTCCTGCATCATTTTGCATGAAACAGCACTGATGCACAAAAATGGATCCGGAACATCCCGGTTTGCATCGTCCGCAAGTAAACTCATGTTTTTGAGTGTTTTCCTATGGGAACAATCCAATTACATCAAAACATCAGAACAAGTGAAATCAAGAACTTCCCGCTCCGTTTTGGTGGGTTTTGCACGAAACAACACTAATGCACGAAAATGGCTACGGAACATCCTAGTTTGCATCGACCGCAAGTAAACTTATGTTTTTGAGTGTTTTCCTATGGGAACCCTCCAATTACATCAAAACATCATAACGAGTGAAAACGAGCGCTTCCCGTGCCGTTTTGGTGCGTTTTGCATGAAACAGCACTAATGCTCCAAAACGGCTCTGGAAGATCCCGGTTTGCATCGACCGCAAGTAAACCCTTGTTTTTGAGTGTTTTCCTATGGGAACCATCCAATTACATCAAAACATCATAATGAATGAAAACGAGCGCTTCCCGTGCCGTTTTGTTGTGTTTTGCAGGAAACAGCACTAACGCACCAAAACAGCTCCGGAACATCCCGGTTTGCAGCGACCGCAAGTAAACTCATGTGTTTTGAGTGTTTTCCTATGGGAACCATCCAATTAAATAAAAACATCAGAACGAGTGAAAATGAGTGCTCCCCGCGCCGTTTTCGTACGTTTTCCCCAAAACAACACTAATGGACCAAAACGGATCCGGAACATCCCGGTTTGCATTCTCCGCAAGTAAACTCCTGTTTTTCAGTGTTTTCCTATGGGAACCATCCAATTAAATCAAAACATCATAACGAGTGAAAATGAGCGCTTCCTGCATCGTTTTGCATGAAACAGCACTGATGCACAAAAACGGCTCCGGAACATCCCGGTTTGCATCGTCCGCAAGTAAACTTATGTTTTTGAGTGTTTTCCTATGGGAATCCTCCAATTACATCAAAACATCATAACGAGTGAAAACGAGTACTTCCCATGCCGTTTTGGTGCGTTTTGCATGAAATAGTACTAATGCACCAAAACGGCTCCGGAACATCCCGGTTTGCATCGACCGCAAGTGAACTTATGTTTTTGATTGTTTTCCTATGGGAACCCTCCAATTACTTCAAAACATCATAACGAGTGAAAAGGAGCGCTTCCTGCATCGTTTTGCATGAAACAGCACTGTTGCACAAAAACGGCTCCGGAACATCCCGGTTTGCATCGTCCGCAAGTAAACTCATGTTTTTGAGTGTTTTCCTATGGGAACCATCCAATTACATCAGAACATCATAACGAATGAAAATGAGTGCTCCCCGCACCGTTTTGGTACGTTTCTCCGAAACAACACTAATGCACCAAAACGGCTCCGGAACATCCCGGTTTGCATTGTCCGCAAGTAAACTCATGTTTTTCAGTGTTTTCCTATGGGAACCATCCAATTAAATCAAAACATCATAACGAGTGAAAATGAGCGCTTCCTGCATCGTTTTGCATGAAACAGCACTGATGCACAAAAACGGCTCCGGAACATCCCGGTTTGCATCGTCCGCAAGTAAACTTATGTTTTTGAGTGTTTTCCTATGGGAATCCTCCAATTACATCAAAACATCATAACGAGTGAAAACGAGCACTTCCCATGCCGTTTTGGTGCGTTTTGCATGAAATAGTACTAATGCACCAAAACGGCTCCGGAACATCCCGGTTTGCATCGACCGCAAGTGAACTTATGTTTTTGATTGTTTTCCTATGGGAACCCTCCAATTACTTCAAAACATCATAACGAGTGAAAAGGAGCGCTTCCTGCATCGTTTTGCATGAAACAGCACTGTTGCACAAAAACGGCTCCGGAACATCCCGGTTTGCATCGTCCGCAAGTAAACTCATGTTTTTGAGTGTTTTCCTATGGGAACCATCCAATTACATCAGAACATCATAACGAATGAAAATGAGTGCTCCCCGCACCGTTTTGGTACGTTTCCCCGAAACAACACTAATGCACCAAAACGGCTCCGGAACATCCCGGTTTGCATTGTCCGCAAGTAAACTACATGTTTTTCAGTGTTTTCCAATGGGAACAATCCAATTACATCAAAACATCATAACGAGTGAAAATGAGCGCTTCCTGCATCATTTTGCATGAAACAGCACTGATGCACAAAAATGGATCCGGAACATCCCGGTTTGCATCGTCCGCAAGTAAACTCATGTTTTTGAGTGTTTTCCTATGGGAACAATCCAATTACATCAAAACATCAGAACAAGTGAAATCAAGAACTTCCCGCTCCGTTTTGGTGCGTTTTGCACGAAACAACACTAATGCACGAAAATGGCTACGGAACATCCTAGTTTGCATCGACCGCAAGTAAACTTATGTTTTTGAGTGTTTTCCTATGGGAACCCTCCAATTACATCAAAACATCATAACGAGTGAAAACGAGCGCTTCCCGTGCCGTTTTGGTGCGTTTTGCATGAAACAGCACTAATGCTCCAAAACGGCTCTGGAAGATCCCGGTTTGCATCGACCGCAAGTAAACCCTTGTTTTTGAGTGTTTTCCTATGGGAACCATCCAATTACATCAAAACATCATAATGAATGAAAACGAGCGCTTCCCGTGCCGTTTTGTTGTGTTTTGCAGGAAACAGCACTAACGCACCAAAACAGCTCCGGAACATCCCGGTTTGCAGCGACCGCAAGTAAACTCATGTGTTTTGAGTGTTTTCCTATGGGAACCATCCAATTAAATAAAAACATCAGAACGAGTGAAAATGAGTGCTCCCCGCGCCGTTTTCGTACGTTTTCCCCAAAACAACACTAATGGACCAAAACGGATCCGGAACATCCCGGTTTGCATTGTCCGCAAGTAAACTCATGTTTTTCAGTGTTTTCCTATGGGAACCATCCAATTAAATCAAAACATCATAACGAGTGAAAATGAGCGCTTCCTGCATCGTTTTGCATGAAACAGCACTGATGCACAAAAACGGCTCCGGAACATCCCGGTTTGCATCGTCCGCAAGTAAACTTATGTTTTTGAGTGTTTTCCTATGGGAATCCTCCAATTACATCAAAACATCATAACGAGTGAAAACGAGTACTTCCCATGCCGTTTTGGTGCGTTTTGCATGAAATAGTACTAATGCACCAAAACGGCTCCGGAACATCCCGGTTTGCATCGACCGCAAGTGAACTTATGTTTTTGATTGTTTTCCTATGGGAACCCTCCAATTACTTCAAAACATCATAACGAGTGAAAAGGAGCGCTTCCTGCATCGTTTTGCATGAAACAGCACTGTTGCACAAAAACGGCTCCGGAACATCCCGGTTTGCATCGTCCGCAAGTAAACTCATGTTTTTGAGTGTTTTCCTATGGGAACCATCCAATTACATCAGAACATCATAACGAATGAAAATGAGTGCTCCCCGCACCGTTTTGGTACGTTTCTCCGAAACAACACTAATGCACCAAAACGGCTCCGGAACATCCCGGTTTGCATTGTCCGCAAGTAAACTCATGTTTTTCAGTGTTTTCCTATGGGAACCATCCAATTAAATCAAAACATCATAACGAGTGAAAATGAGCGCTTCCTGCATCGTTTTGCATGAAACAGCACTGATGCACAAAAACGGCTCCGGAACATCCCGGTTTGCATCGTCCGCAAGTAAACTTATGTTTTTGAGTGTTTTCCTATGGGAATCCTCCAATTACATCAAAACATCATAACGAGTGAAAACGAGCTACTTCCCATGCCGTTTTGGTGCGTTTTGCATGAAATAGTACTAATGCACCAAAACGGCTCCGGAACATCCCGGTTTGCATCGACCGCAAGTGAACTTATGTTTTTGATTGTTTTCCTATGGGAACCCTCCAATTACTTCAAAACATCATAACGAGTGAAAAGGAGCGCTTCCTGCATCGTTTTGCATGAAACAGCACTGTTGCACAAAAACGGCTCCGGAACATCCCGGTTTGCATCGTCCGCAAGTAAACTCATGTTTTTGAGTGTTTTCCTATGGGAACCATCCAATTACATCAGAACATCATAACGAATGAAAATGAGTGCTCCCCGCACCGTTTTGGTACGTTTCCCCGAAACAACACTAATGCACCAAAACGGCTCCGGAACATCCCGGTTTGCATTGTCCGCAAGTAAACTCATGTTTTTCAGTGTTTTCCAATGGGAACAATCCAATTACATCAAAACATCATAACGAGTGAAAATGAGCGCTTCCTGCATCATTTTGCATGAAACAGCACTGATGCACAAAAATGGATCCGGAACATCCCGGTTTGCATCGTCCGCAAGTAAACTCATGTTTTTGAGTGTTTTCCTATGGGAACAATCCAATTACATCAAAACATCAGAACAAGTGAAATCAAGAACTTCCCGCGCCGTTTTGGTGCGTTTTGCACGAAACAACACTAATGCACGAAAATGGCTACGGAACATCCTAGTTTGCATCGACCGCAAGTAAACTTATGTTTTTGAGTGTTTTCCTATGGGAACCCTCCAATTACATCAAAACATCATAACGAGTGAAAACGAGCGCTTCCCGTGCCGTTTTGGTGCGTTTTGCATGAAACAGCACTAATGCTCCAAAACGGCTCTGGAAGATCCCGGTTTGCATCGACCGCAAGTAAACCCTTGTTTTTGAGTGTTTTCCTATGGGAACCATCCAATTACATCAAAACATCATAATGAGTGAAACGAGCGCTTCCCGTGCCGTTTTGTTGTGTTTTGCAGGAAACAGCACTAATGCACCAAAACAGCTCCGGAACATCCCGGTTTGCAGCGACCGCAAGTAAACTCATGTGTTTTGAGTGTTTTCCTATGGGAACCATCCAATTAAATAAAAACATCAGAACGAGTGAAAATGAGTGCTCCCCGCGCCGTTTTGGTACGTTTTCCCCAAAACAACACTAATGCACCAAAACGGATCCGGAACATCCCGGTTTGCATTGTCCGCAAGTAAACTCATGTTTTTCAGTGTTTTCCTATGGGAACCATCCAATTAAATCAAAACATCATAACGAGTGAAAATGAGCGCTTCCTGCATCGTTTTGCATGAAACAGCACTGATGCACAAAAACGGCTCCGGAACATCCCGGTTTGCATCGTCCGCAAGTAAACTTATGTTTTTGAGTGTTTTCCTATGGGAATCCTCCAATTACATCAAAACATCATAACGAGTGAAAACGAGCACTTCCCATGCCGTTTTGGTGCGTTTTGCATGAAATAGTACTAATGCACCAAAACGGCTCCGGAACATCCCGGTTTGCATCGACCGCAAGTGAACTTATGTTTTTGATTGTTTTCCTATGGGAACCCTCCAATTACTTCAAAACATCATAACGAGTGAAAAGGAGCGCTTCCTGCATCGTTTTGCATGAAACAGCACTGTTGCACAAAAACGGCTCCGGAACATCCCGGTTTGCATCGTCCGCAAGTAAACTCATGTTTTTGAGTGTTTTCCTATGGGAACCATCCAATTACATCAAAACATCATAACGAATGAAAATGAGTGCTCCCGCACCGTTTTGGTACGTTTCCCCGAAACAACACTAATGCACCAAAACGGCTCCGGAACATCCCGGTTTGCATTGTCCGCAAGTAAACTCATGTTTTTCAGTGTTTTCCTATGGGAACCATCCAATTAAATCAAAACATCATAACGAGTGAAAATGAGCGCTTCCTGCATCGTTTTGCATGAAACAGCACTGATGCACAAAAACGGCTCCGGAACATCCCGGTTTGCATCGTCCGCAAGTAAACTTATGTTTTTGAGTGTTTTCCTATGGGAATCCTCCAATTACATCAAAACATCATAACGAGTGAAAACGAGCACTTCCCATGCCGTTTTGGTGCGTTTTGCATGAAATAGTACTAATGCACCAAAACGGCTCCGGAACATCCCGGTTTGCATCGACCGCAAGTGAACTCATGTTTTTGATTGTTTTCCTATGGGAACCCTCCAATTACTTCAAAACATCATAACGAGTGAAAAGGAGCGCTTCCTGCATCGTTTTGCATGAAACAGCACTGTTGCACAAAAACGGCTCCGGAACATCCCGGTTTGCATCGTCCGCAAGTAAACTCATGTTTTTGAGTGTTTTCCTATGGGAACCATCCAATTACATCAGAACATCATAACGAATGAAAATGAGTGCTCCCCGCACCGTTTTGGTACGTTTCCCCGAAACAACACTAATGCACCAAAACGGCTCCGGAACATCCCGGTTTGCATTGTCCGCAAGTAAACTCATGTTTTTCAGTGTTTTCCTATGGGAACAATCCAATTACATCAAAACATCATAACGAGTGAAAATGAGCGCTTCCTGCATCATTTTGCATGAAACAGCACTGATGCACAAAAATGGATCCGGAACATCCCGGTTTGCATCGTCCGCAAGTAAACTCATGTTTTTGAGTGTTTTCCTATGGGAACAATCCAATTACATCAAAACATCAGAACAAGTGAAATCAAGAACTTCCCGCGCCGTTTTGGTGCGTTTTGCACGAAACAGCACTAATGCACGAAAATGGCTACGGAACATCCTAGTTTGCATCGACCGCAAGTAAACTTATGTTTTTGAGTGTTTTCCTATGGGAACCCTCCAATTACATCAAAACATCATAACGAGTGAAAACGAGCGCTTCCCGTGCCGTTTTGGTGCGTTTTGCATGAAACAGCACTAATGCTCCAAAACGGCTCTGGAAGATCCCGGTTTGCATCGACCGCAAGTAAACCCTTGTTTTTGAGTGTTTTCCTATGGGAACCATCCAATTACATCAAAACATCATAATGAGTGAAAACGAGCGCTTCCCGTGCCGTTTTGTTGTGTTTTGCAGGAAACAGCACTAATGCACCAAAA
Organism: Eragrostis curvula; assembly: GCA_007726485.1. Lineage (NCBI taxonomy): Eukaryota > Viridiplantae > Streptophyta > Magnoliopsida > Poales > Poaceae > Eragrostis > Eragrostis curvula. The sequence goes on from RWGY01000982.1 coordinate 8,539, forward strand.
CAGCTCCGGAACATCCCGGTTTGCAGCGACCGCAAGTAAACTCATGTGTTTTGAGTGTTTTCCTATGGGAACCATCCAATTAAATAAAAACATCAGAACGAGTGAAAATGAGTGCTCCCCGCGCCGTTTTGGTACGTTTTCCCCAAAACAACACTAATGCACCAAAACGGATCCGGAACATCCCGGTTTGCATTCGTCCGCAAGTAAACTCATGTTTTTCAGTGTTTTCCTATGGGAACCATCCAATTAAATCAAAACATCATAACGAGTGAAAATGAGCGCTTCCTGCATCGTTTTGCATGAAACAGCACTGATGCACAAAAACGGCTCCGGAACATCCCGGTTTGCATCGTCCGCAAGTAAACTTATGTTTTTGAGTGTTTTCCTATGGGAATCCTCCAATTACATCAAAACATCATAACGAGTGAAAACGAGCACTTCCCATGCCGTTTTGGTGCGTTTTGCATGAAATAGTACTAATGCACCAAAACGGCTCCGGAACATCCCGGTTTGCATCGACCGCAAGTGAACTCATGTTTTTGATTGTTTTCCTATGGGAACCCTCCAATTACTTCAAAACATCATAACGAGTGAAAAGGAGCGCTTCCTGCATCGTTTTGCATGAAACAGCACTGTTGCACAAAAACGGCTCCGGAACATCCCGGTTTGCATCGTCCGCAAGTAAACTCATGTTTTTGAGTGTTTTCCTATGGGAACCATCCAATTACATCAGAACATCATAACGAATGAAAATGAGTGCTCCCCGCACCGTTTTGGTACGTTTCTCCGAAACAACACTAATGCACCAAAACGGCTCCGGAACATCCCGGTTTGCATTGTCCGCAAGTAAACTCATGTTTTTCAGTGTTTTCCTATGGGAACCATCCAATTAAATCAAAACATCATAACGAGTGAAAATGAGCGCTTCCTGCATCGTTTTGCATGAAACAGCACTGATGCACAAAAACGGCTCCGGAACATCCCGGTTTGCATCGTCCGCAAGTAAACTTATGTTTTTGAGTGTTTTCCTATGGGAATCCTCCAATTACATCAAAACATCATAACGAGTGAAAACGAGAACTTCCCATGCCGTTTTGGTGCGTTTTGCATGAAATAGTACTAATGCACCAAAACGGCTCCGGAACATCCCGGTTTGCATCGACCGCAAGTGAACTCATGTTTTTGATTGTTTTCCTATGGGAACCCTCCAATTACTTCAAAACATCATAACGAGTGAAAAGGAGCGCTTCCTGCATCGTTTTGCATGAAACAGCACTGTTGCACAAAAACGGCTCCGGAACATCCCGGTTTGCATCGTCCGCAAGTAAACTCATGTTTTTGAGTGTTTTCCTATGGGAACCATCCAATTACATCAGAACATCATAACGAATGAAAATGAGTGCTCCCCGCACCGTTTTGGTACGTTTCTCCGAAACAACACTAATGCACCAAAACGGCTCCGGAACATCCCGGTTTGCATTGTCCGCAAGTAAACTCATGTTTTTCAGTGTTTTCCTATGGGAACAATCCAATTACATCAAAACATCATAACGAGTAAAAATGAGCGCTTCCTGCATCATTTTGCATGAAACAGCACTGATGCACAAAAATGGATCCGGAACATCCCGGTTTGCATCGTCCGCAAGTAAACTCATGTTTTTGAGTGTTTTCCTATGGGAACAATCCAATTACATCAAAACATCAGAACAAGTGAAATCAAGAACTTCCCGCGCCGTTTTGGTGGGTTTTGCACGAAACAACACTAATGCACGAAAATGGCTACGGAACATCCTAGTTTGCATCGACCGCAAGTAAACTTATGTTTTTGAGTGTTTTCCTATGGGAACCCTCCAATTACATCAAAACATCATAACGAGTGAAAACGAGCGCTTCCCGTGCCGTTTTGGTGCGTTTTGCATGAAACAGCACTAATGCTCCAAAACGGCTCTGGAAGATCCCGGTTTGCATCGACCGCAAGTAAACCCTTGTTTTTGAGTGTTTTCCTATGGGAACCATCCAATTACATCAAAACATCATAATGAGTGAAAACGAGCGCTTCCCGTGCCGTTTTGTTGTGTTTTGCAGGAAACAGCACTAACTGCACCAAAACAGCTCCGGAACATCCCGGTTTGCAGCGACCGCAAGTAAACTCATGTGTTTTGAGTGTTTTCCTATGGGAACCATCCAATTAAATAAAAACATCAGAACGAGTGAAAATGAGTGCTCCCCGCGCCGTTTTGGTACGTTTTCCCCAAAACAACACTAATGGACCAAAACGGATCCGGAACATCCCGGTTTGCATTGTCCGCAAGTAAACTCATGTTTTTCAGTGTTTTCCTATGGGAACCATCCAATTAAATCAAAACATCATAACGAGTGAAAATGAGCGCTTCCTGCATCGTTTTGCATGAAACAGCACTGATGCACAAAAACGGCTCCGGAACATCCCGGTTTGCATCGTCCGCAAGTAAACTTATGTTTTTGAGTGTTTTCCTATGGGAATCCTCCAATTACATCAAAACATCATAACGAGTGAAAACGAGCACTTCCCATGCCGTTTTGGTGCGTTTTGCATGAAATAGTACTAATGCACCAAAACGGCTCCGGAACATCCCGGTTTGCATCGACCGCAAGTGAACTATGTTTTTGATTGTTTTCCTATGGGAACCCTCCAATTACTTCAAAACATCATAACGAGTGAAAAGGAGCGCTTCCTGCATCGTTTTGCATGAAACAGCACTGTTGCACAAAAACGGCTCCGGAACATCCCGGTTTGCATCGTCCGCAAGTAAACTCATGTTTTTGAGTGTTTTCCTATGGGAACCATCCAATTACATCAGAACATCATAACGAATGAAAATGAGTGCTCCCCGCACCGTTTTGGTACGTTTCCCCGAAACAACACTAATGCACCAAAACGGCTCCGGAACATCCCGGTTTGCATTGTCCGCAAGTAAACTCATGTTTTTCAGTGTTTTCCTATGGGAACAATCCAATTACATCAAAACATCATAACGAGTGAAAATGAGCGCTTCCTGCATCATTTTGCATGAAACAGCACTGATGCACAAAAATGGATCCGAACATCCCGGTTTGCATCGTCCGCAAGTAAACTCATGTTTTTGAGTGTTTTTCTATGGACAATCAATTACATCAAACATCAGAACAAGTGAAATCAAGAACTTCCCCGCTCCGTTTGGTATGTTTTCACGAAACAACACTAATGCCATCGAAAATGGCTACGGAACATCCGAGTTTGCATCCGCAAGTAAACTCTGTTTTTAGTGTTTCCTATGGAAATCCTACCGAATTACATCAAAACATCATAACGAGTGAAAAGAGACGCTCCCGTGCCGTTTTGTGTGTTTGCATGAAACAGCACTATTGCTTCAAAAACAGGCTCCTGAAAGATCCGGTTGCAGCGACCGCAAGTAAACTCCTTGGGTTTGAGTGTTTCCTATGGTACCATCCAATTACCAAATCAAAACATCAGATGAGTGAAATTGAGCGCTTCCCGTGTCCGTTTTGGTTACGTTTTCTCAGGAAACAACACTAATTACAAAACAGCTCGGAACATCCCGGTTGCATGCGACCGCAAATAAACTCA
>RWGY01000983.1:0-16653 GCA_007726485.1 Eragrostis curvula
ATTTCATGCTTGTATGTTTGTGGATATGTTATGTACGACAAATGTGTCCTCTAGGTGAACAACCTGCACTTCTTGTGCCTGAATTAAACCTGGTTCTTTGAACCACGAATGCTTCTAACTGTAATCTGAGCTTGTAACTGTTGATTTCACGGCAATTCTTAAATTGATTTGCTCCAATATTATCCTCTGCCTTTTTTCTTGATAGTTTATCCTCTGGCTTTTGATCTGTGTAAAATTGTTCTTAGTCATCTAACAGTGATTCGCTTGTCACTCTCGTCTTGGATAACGTAAGGTTATTACACACACCAAGGATTTTGAGGGTCTCTCAACCCTTCTAGGTTGAGTCTGAAAGCATTCAATTCACAAATTGCTTGTCCCTATTGGTTTTGAAGAAAAATGTGAGCTATTTTTGTTCCAATCAGACGGGACGAACTCGAATGACAAATGCCTGGACATCGGCGTGTCAAATTCATAGAAATTTATGAACTACTGTAGTCTGCTGGGGAGGCCAAAAAGATCTTTTCCTGATTTCACTTCAGGTGCAACAAAGCATATACCAGGAGTGGCTACAAATGCTATCAGCCTCGTCAAGCTTCCTTGCTCCCTTCGTGAAGAAGGCTCGATGCTTTCCCCCCTTCTTGTTTCGCAAGATGATAAGAAAGCGGTGGCAGATGACGGTTTACGTCCATGCCCCTACGCCATTCCTGTACACGTGCACACATTACACCAGAGCTCGCGAGGGCACGGGCGTCATTTCTTCTGACTGTGGTGCATAGCCCGGCCCACAACCCACGGCCCACGAGGGAGGAGCAATAAGAAAGCACCACATCGCCAGCACTTGAATTAACTCGCACGGCTCCGCTGCTTCTCGACTCCTCTTCTCTCCGGTTCTCCGACCTCGTCGCCGTCGCGTCGCTTCGACGTGGAGCCCTATTCCGGCGCCGGCGCAGGAGCCTCCCGCCATGGTGCGGCCTACGCAGGAGGCGATCGGGACCTTCGTCAGCATCACCGGTGCCGACGAGGCCGTCGCCGTCCGCGTGCTCGAGGTAAACACGCCGGCTCGCTCCCGTTCCCCTCCCCTCCCCGCACCCCATTGGAATCCTTTTCGCGGCCTCGCGTGTTTTTGAGTTCGGTTGTTCAGTATGGGTTAGGGGTTAGGGTTCGGCATGTCCCTGCTCTGTGGGGTGCGGGGTTGGATGAGTGGGTTAGTCAGATGGCGATTGGGAATGTGATGGCCGATCGGTGCAGGATGTGCGATTCGAATTACGATTGTGTGACTCTGGGTACTAGCTTCGCGTTGTCCTTTGAGTTGGCAACAAGTTGTGATAGTGCAATGCCTGTGAGGTTTAGCACTTGTTCTTAACAAGGACGCTTCACACTAGCTTGGTTTCAAGTTACAGACATGCGGAGTGAGATGCTGAAACCTCACTAAATTATAGCTGACAGAGAGTGTATTCGATTACATCTAATAGAATGTTCCTGAATGTAATAGGTGAAGTGTGAATTGCTTAGTAGTGTAGTTGATGACTGAACTAGTTGATGTAATTCTGTTTGAATGTTCATGTTCTGGGACCTCGTGTCAGTTGTTTTTGGTGTAGTAATGGAAGGGAAAATGAATTTTCTGGGTCATTGGTGGTTTGTTTACGCTATGATTGAGAGTTAATTGATGTAAAGAACGAAATGGCTGTTGTTGATGAGTAGTTCCTTCGCGAGAAATTGTGCTGTGCATGGAGGTAGCGACATTATGCCGGGTTTAGATATGAAATATTGAGTTTCAGCAGATAAATGAACTATCTGATCCATCATCCATGCAAAGTATGAACATGGTTGGATTTCTTTTTTGTATCCGTCCCAAAAATCCAGTGTTCCAATGAATCACCACAATATTTCAAAATATCATAGTTGGTAAATGTGTCTTTATGGTCTCTAGGAATAGATGACAAACAGAAAATTGAAGCTTTGCTTGATTACTGCTCTCGCTACTAAAACGATCCCTTTCATGTAAGAAATGGAGATATTTTGTTGGACATGTTTTCCCTTATACAAATACAGTCCCCAAAGGAATCATTTGGAAACTTTCCTTTCACTTTTTTATTTCCAAGAAATACTGATTTGCACAGCCACTGTCTGCTTTCACATGATCCGTCTTGTCAAACAACATATATCCTATTGGTTGTAGTGGCTGCTTAACGAGATTTATGCAACCTGGTTATTCTGGAACAAAGTTGTGGACATAGCAGACAGATAAGCTAATTTAGCTGGCAAATGTAAGACAGTTATAGTTTGGAACAAAGAGATACGAGAATTGTCATCCAAGGCGAACAGATTTTTCAATTTTCATGCTATGTTTCTTGTAAATAGTTCCTTGAATTTTAGTACGTGAAATCTAGACCAGTGCTGAACCACCTTGGTTGCTGATTCAGTATTCATGGCTTATCTCCGCCCATGTTTATTTTTCGTTCTTGTTGGTTGCATTAAGCACAAACTCAGAATGAACCCCACCCCCCCCCCCCCCCCCCCCCCCCCAAAAGTGATTTTTCTTTGCTCTGATGACGCAGTCCAACTTATGACTTATGATCTAAAATCTGAATTAATTATTTTTGGCTCCTTGATGAAGTAAGCTCTAATTAACATTTTCTTCATATTTCTCTATTGTCTCTTTACATAAGTATAGAAATTTGCACTCAGATTCTTCTCAGTTTCTTTCTTAGTTCTTAAGCCATGCCATCCATTATTTTGCATTTTAACCTTTAGTTATTTTAACTCAGATATAAGATAAAATGTTACTATTAATCAAGTATCATTGACGGTCTAGTCTTTAGCAATTAGGCCTGAAACCCACTATGCCTTTTGAACCCATGTAATGTCTCTGATCAGTTATTTTTTTACTCACATCACAGGAACATGGTGGTGACCTAAATGAAGCTGTGAATGCATATTTTAATGAAGGGGATAGGGCCATGTATGTTTTTTGTTCTCCCATATGTTACCTTTCATGCGTTTATTGTCCTGGCACTCATGTCATTCCATTTGAATATGACCAAATTACATGATTTTCAGAACAAGAATAAACCAGAATCCCGTACCTGCTAGTCACGATGATATGATGGACTTGGATGAACCACTTGATCCATTGTTTGACAGACCTTCGTTCCCTAGTAGTTTCGGCAACCCTTTTACCTTGTTAGATCCAAGCTTCCCCAGAAGAGCTGCTGCTGGTATATTTGGAATGGGACCTCAGGTTACCCACCCAAGGGAGGTGAGGCAGATACCTATTGAAGTTAAGGACAATGATACACATACAGGCAGTTCTGGTCAAGGTCCTGTTATTGAGGATGTTACTGGACGTGAATCTTTGTACGGTCCCGAGGTCCATGGGTCCGTTAGTGTTGAAGATGATGATGATGAAGACTTCCCGTCAGCACCATTTGCTCATGATCCTAATATCCCCAGCAACACTGCACGCCCCAACCATTCTGTGCCAAGTGCTCCTCCATTGGTCGATGTTGCTGACTATAACAATGACATAGAAGAGGAGATGATCCGGGCTGCAATTGAAGCTTCAAAAAGGGATGCTGAGGGAATGACAAATGTACGCTTATTCTTATTGGATGTATATTTTCAATCAGTTTAAACATCCTTTTGACTAAATTCATTGAATGTAGGGTCTAAATCGTGGTGAACGTGAAAATGCATCACGTGGCGGTGGTGACGATGAGCTTGCTCGGGCAGTTTCGTTGTCCTTAGAGGTACCTTTTTTGTATAATATGGAACTCTTTTTTTGTCCATATTCCTCTATCCTCAATGCATTTTTCTTATTTTGATTATCAGACAGCAGAGCTAGAGAGAGCTCTGCGCCCAGAGAGAATGCATGTAGCAGATCATTCTTCTGATTTATCTGGAAAAGAATACAATGAGGGACCAAGCAGGGCGGTTGAAAGGTGAATATTCAGTATTGTTAGCCATGTTACTTATATTGTATATTGCTTCCATTCTTAAATATAGGACATTTAAAGACAGTTAGCATAGTTCAAATTGAACTAGATTTGTTGTCCTAAATGTCATACATATAAGAATGGTGAGATTATCTTTTAACATTAGAGAAAAGTAGGAACTGAGCCTAGCTTAGTTGTTTAAGGGTGTGGGTGTACGCCCTAACCACCCAGGTTTGAGTCCTCTTCGACGTGAATTTGGGTGCCTATTTCATCTTAATTAAATGCCACCTTGTTTTTTTATATAAATTGTATACATATAATTTGTAACCAGAAGAGTTGTAGTATGTGAAGATTACTAAGTTCAGTTGTTCATAACCAATTATTTGGTTAGTTTTCATTTTTTTTTTGACAGCATTGAGACTTTTCTTAGGTTTCGTGTGCATAGAAGAAATCGAGCTTTGCATATTACCATATGCTTGTACTGTTTTGTGTCATTTTTTTCATCTTTATTTATTGATAGATGTTACCAGTATAACCTATATCTATTTGGCTTCTGTCTATTAGTGACTGATTCTTCATGCATTTCATTTCTTATTGGAGGCACGGACCAACCACAGGGAATGCTGGAACTTCTGAACGGACAGTAGACGAAGATGACTTCCAAGAGGATATTGAAGATGCTGAGGAACAACCTTTAGTTAGACATCGTTCAAGGCAGGTTCGATATGCAGATACTGAGCAACCTGAAGAAATGCAAAGTGCTGACAGTCCTCCCCCCAACCCGCAGCCTCGTAACGCTCAAACTGATCGCCAGAATAATGGAGGTTTCCCTTCAGAAGAGGTACTGTTGTCCCATCATGCATTTAGTGAGCTATATATTGTGCAAGTTGTAGTTGCTTCACAACTCAAAGTGCTGTTATTCATTTCAGTGGGGTGGCATTTCGTCTGAAGAGCATGATGAAGCAGTTATGCTTGAGGCTGCAATGTTTGGTGGGATTCCTGAAGGAGCAGCATATCCATTTTCATTCCCAACTCATGGAAGCTCAACTCGCTATCCCCGAGTAACACGTCCTCCATCACCAACTTTAACTGCACAGCGGTTGTTAAGGGAGCAACAGGTATGGAGCATTATTTATCTTCTCAAGTATTTTGCAGCTACTGTTTGTGACACCCAATATGTCAATTGCAGGACGATGAGTATCTTGCAGCCCTCCAAGCTGATCGTGAAAAAGAGTTGATGGCTGTGCAGGAGGCGGAGCGCCGCAGGCAAGAAGAAGCTGCTGCAAGAGAAGCTGCTCTTGAACGTCAAAAGAAAGATGATGAGGAGAAGCTAAGGAAACAGCTTGAGGAAGAGGTACATCAGTTATACTACTAATTTAAGAGTCCACATGATAAGATTGGTATATTATCATGCATCTATTACATTTTGGTGAATATATTGGCCCAGAAGCATGTGATTTACTAAATTATTTAGAAGATATCTAGTGTATGAACCGTCCTGAGAAGCATGAGTCTTAAAAGTAATCTAGGCCCTAGGGCGATTCAATATTTTTTTGCGCCTGTTACCACCTCTTTTTTTAGCAAACAAATGATACGTCTGCAGGTTGATTTCCTCCTGCAGTTATTAATGCTTATAAGCTTGTTATATCTTATTTTACCAGACAGCGGCACAATATTATATTAATTTTATTGTCATGATGAATATTGTGATAATAGGAGTTAGAGTCTGAGCTCGCAGCCAAACAAGCATCACTACCTAAGGAGCCACTATCAAATGATGATGGGGCTGTCACAGTAGTTGTTCGCATGCCTGATGGCAGTCGCCAAGGACGGCGCTTTCTCAAAACAGACAAGCTTCAGGTAAACTTTTTTCGGTTGCCGGAATCTCTACTGAAATAATTTATTGTACCTGCCTTTGTAACCTTATTGGAACTTTTGCAGTGTCTTTTTGATTTCATAGACATCAGCAGGACTTTCAAGCCACGAACTTATCGACTGGTAATTCTCAATTTCTCATCCACTTTTTCTGATAGTACTACCTCTGTTTATATATGACGCTGGACTAACAGGCATCATATATTTGATGATGGAATGATATATATATGGTCACCAACCATAAGTTGGTTATTCACACTAGTACTAACAGAGAACAGACGCTGTTTCTGCATGCCTTTTGCACTTGATTTTTTTTCCCGTTCTAGAATGTCCCAACTTTAATGTAACAACACTTCTAAACAGTATCTCGTTTTAATTCTTGGAATTTGAATTGTTGTACTGTTCCATTATGAATGATCGATGTTGATTTAGTACATTTTCTTGTAAAAGTCTTTTGTACTGTCAGCACTTGTTGGATGTTCTAGCTTCAATGGCCCAAATGGTCGTAAAGCAGCCATGTTACTCTAAAGCTTGAGATAGGTTATGATACAAGTGTCACTTGGTGTCTTGGTGATATGTACCACCCGAAGGGAAACTGCAGCATAAGTCATTTTAGCTCAGAGTATGGGGATGTTTCAATACACTTTAGCTGTTCGGTCGTTGATGTTTCAATACATTTTATTACCTCTAAGCCTATTCTATGGAAAATATGCAACAGAAGATTTTCTACTGTTTTGTTTCTTGACAGCTTCATATTTGGATCTTATATTCATTACCTTTTTTTTTTTTTTGTGTGTATATTGTAATGTGCAGGTGAGGTCTTATCCCAGGCGTGCTTTCACTGAGGGGGAGTCTCATATGTCTTTAAGCGACCTTGGCCTCACAGGAAAGCAGGAAGCTCTGTTCCTAGAGAAAATTTCAGGATAGAGGGATGCTTCAGCTATGATCAAGTATACCATCACTGGTATATTACATTATGTGTATGCTATGTTCATGAGTTAAAATTGCATGCACGAGAAGTGGTGTGTCCAGGATTTCCCGTTACTCGGATCTTTTGTGCTGTGGAAGTGGAACGATAATAATATTTCACTTTTGAGCGTCATACCCACTTTGGACGTGGCAGTTAGAATGTATATACAGTTGCAACTTCAAAGTCAAAGCAACCTAATTCATTACTTATGAGTTCATCCGTATTTTCATTATTTTGGAGTGATGTTACTGGCCATTGCGAGATAGAAGTGGAAATGTTTTTAATGGAGACACAGGCGGTTTCATACTTTCCTACTTCGTCGTGCCATGGCTAACTGTCGAGGTGATTTGATTGCAATAGTGCATGATAAATAGTACTCCCTCCGTTTTTGTTAAATTTTGATCAACAATGTATAATTATGTAATTAATTACTGAACATGAAATTGATATCGTTAGCTATATCATCAAAAGCACTTTAAGGTTAACCTATATATTTAGCTATTTAGACAAATATTGATAGATAAGACGAATGGTCAAAGTAATGAAAAAAAGTCAACTGCGTCATTTCTACTATCTAAAAAGGCAGAGAACGTCAACCCATATTTTCGTTTTCGTCTTGCCAGCACGCATCGCAATTGGAATCCCAGGCTCGTTCGGTTATTTTCCAGCCGGTTTCGCTTTGCCATCGGAGTCCCACACGTACACACCCCGGCTATTTTTCCATCCAGTTTCTTTCCCTTTTCTTCTCCGTCGAACCTTACAATTTCCTCTCGCCGCGACGCCGCCCTCACCGACCCGTCGATAATCGTTGCTTATTTGTCCGGCAGGAGGTAGCAGAGAACGTCTTCTCCGTGAGCCACCTAGATACTCGCGGTGGCACAGGAAGCTGCAGAAGCTGGCCATCGACGTGCTCATGGGTCTGGCCATGGAGGAGCACGGCAAGGCAGCGATCGTGTGCATCGGCGGGGTGGTGAAGCTGCTGGTGTCCGTATTCGCCGGCGTCGAGGATATGGGGCTCGGCAGCGAGGCCGGCGAGGTGCTCGCCATGCTGGCACTGGAGAGCAGGACGGGCTGCGCGGCGATACTCAAGACGCCCGACGACGACGTGCTCGACCGGCTCCTGCCGGGACTGCAGAACAGCGATGCGCACCGGTTGAACGTGGCAAGGGTGTTGGAACCTGTCCGCGTACTCCGGGGCCAGAGCACCGGGACTCGCTGCGCGCAGCGATCGAGGCATTGCCGGCGGCACTGAACGCCACCATGGCGCCGGAGAGCGACAAGTTCCTGAGGGAGGCCGGGATGGAGCGGCTGCTCGAGTCCGTCGCCCACACCACGTCGGCCGGCAAGCTCGAGTGCTACCACATCTTCTCGGGAAGCGTTGGCATTGGCAAGCACCGCGACGACTTCTTCAGCATGGTGGACACCGCGATCGAGCTGCTTTATGGCCGTGGTGGATCTCGAGCTCAACAGTTAAATGGTATGCATCCGTAAACGAGCATTTGAGCTTTTTGAGCGAGTGAGTGAGCCAAGCCTTCCTGGAGCTTTCCCCCTCACTGGCATGCAGTACCTTTTTTGGGATCTTTTAGATAGAAAAATGGTTGCCATAGTGTCGAATGCAAATAAGAAAAGACGAACATTACAAAGTTATATAACGTTCAGAGTTGTTCACAGCCATTGTGTTTATTGTGGGAAGATAAGCATTATTTGACGTTCCAAACAGCAACAGCTGAAACAATTGGAGGCCTCGAGAGGAATGGTGTTTCGTCAGTTGCAGATGTACTGTCTCAAGGTGCTCAAATATTACTTTTGAGCATTATTTTGGCTTTTGTAGTACTTAACGACAATTTTAGCTGTGATTTTCTCTTCCTTGTCATAAAATGCAATTTAGCTCAAATATTCAGGAAGATGGTGTTCAGGTGCCATATGTTGAGAATAATTTATTATCTCAGATATCGAGCTTCACAACCAAGTGAGTATTGGTTGCTCTATACTTATCAGCATCGAAAACGCATGACTGGATCTTACTAAAACACTATGTTTTCTCTTATATGTGCCAAGGTTATGTATGGTACGCATTCTTATACGGAAAGAAATTAACATTGTTGTTTTATTTATCATCTACTTGGTAGGCTGTCATTTTCAGGATGCATAATAACTGCCCTGAGACACTTCAGAAGTGCAGATTGTGTACTTAGCTTGAAGTTCACTTCAACTTCCTATGTGTTTTACCAAGTGCCTCGACAACATCAAAGCATGTAATGTTTTTGGCTAGAACAAAAGTCAGGGAAAGCTTCAGGAATTACCTCTTTTTATCGACCTTGCAACAGAGCATATCAACTTTGATTGATAATTGAAGTGATAATTGAAAACTGTTGGATTAGTTTGTGTAGGAGCAATATTAGCCTGACTATTGCATTGTAGAGACGAGCAGTCATTATGGTGTACTTAAGAGGCAAGTGATGAACCAGGTGACGACCATGTTTCATATTCTATATTTAATATGTTCTATTATTTCATTTCGATATAGAGTAATTGTACCTTAATTATGGTGAAAGTAAGTGATCTCCAAATAATTATGTGTAATGTAACATAGCTGTGAAATTATCACATTTCGCTAATTACAGTTGCATCAAGTGAGGTGTAACCGTGGATGAAATCTCCGACCCATTGCAACGCACTAGTATAAATAAAAACGGAGGGAGTAGTAAAATGTGTATTTGTCTGAATCAACAACCATCAGAGAGTATCGGAACATGAATGCTTTCACTTATTTTCACTGAGATCGGTAGCGTGACAGCCTGATTATAAAAAGAAACGAAAACAGCAGCAGAGGCGGCAACTGGTGGTGCTTGATCTCTGTCGCCGTGAAACACCTTATTCCTCTTCATTTTGGGCACCTGCATCCGTGCTGGCCTCAAGCAGCTGCAAGAACAGAGTAAAGCATAAGAAACGAAATTGGCAACATGATGGACAAGAGATGGATAGCTGTATTCGAGGCTTACAGGAGCAGTTGACTGGGGCGACGTTGCAGCGGGAGGGCAGGCTGTTGATGATGCCCATGGTGGTGCAGGCGCAGTCGTGCGAGACGGAGCTGAGCGCGCTGCAGCAGTCCGGGCTGGGGTCCGGCGCGCCGGGCACCGCGTACGCGCGGCACGCCAGGAGGCGGTTCAGCTGCGGCACGCACTCGCCGCCACCGCGCTGCGCCGCCACGCCCCCGAGAACCAGCAGGATGAGGCACGCGGCGAGGAGCGCGCGGTGGACGACGGCGGCCGCGTTTGCTGGCGCCATATTGCCGCTTGCCGATCGAACGAGCTCTGATGTTCTGGGATTGTGGGTTCTTGCTAGCCTGCTGCTGTCACTGTACATGGGTGGCTGCGTGGTGCAGTGCTATTTGTAGCTGTGCGGAACGTACGTACGAGGGCGGCGAGCTTCGCATGGCTCACCTAAAGGATCGGAGCAGCAGGCGGCGGTTGTGCATCAAAAGGGTGGGCGAGAGATCGTGCGTCGCGGCCGTGTGACTTACCAGATCACAGGGCGAGCGCTCGCGTCGTCACGTTCTCGTGCTCGTCCTTCCATGCATGCATGCCAGGGTCGGCGAGGAAGAGGCACTCGTAGTCATAGCTGACCGAGATGAAGAACGTACGTGTACCATGCTTACTCGTCTTCTTCTCTTACAAACTTTGTAACGCGACCGCGTCCGATCACAACTTGGACGCGTCGCCAACCCAGAGCTGAGGCTTAACGTATCGTGAAGCCGAAACGGGTCTGGATATAGTTCGATTCCGACTGCCATCGTCTTTACTCTTTTTTTTTCCCTCCTCGATCTACTAGTATATAAATAAAAGTTGGTGCTGCCTTAATTGTGTTGGGTTCTTGATCCTCGTTTATTGTTGCCCCCCTCTAGCTATTCCGTCACCTATTCCCCTCAAGCTTCGATGGAGGCACAACAGGTCGATTCACGTCCAATCGAATTGCTTCTAGATCGCTACGTAGCGCGGATCATAGACGAGGTGGCTGAGGAAATCGAAAGAGCAGGATTACCCCCGTTGTCCGTCACCATGGAAGCAGTAATCGAGGGCGTCCGTCGGGAATACCGCGACAACAGAGAAGAAGACGACGACGCCATGCAACGAGCGATGGAAGCGGAGTTCATGCGGTACCGTGCAGAGGTCCAGGAGCCCGCGGCGGCGATCGTTCGCGACCGCAAATTAGCATCGTCGTCGTCACGCGGCCCCAGCAACAACACGGTGATGGCGAAGAAGGTCGCGGTGCAGGCCTTTAGCGACGAAGACGAAGACGCCGCTGCGTTCTACCGTGAGGCGCTGGACGGCATCGATCCGGAGCTCGACGTCGTCGAGGAAGCGCCGGCGGTGAGCTCTCTCTCCCTTCGCGTGTCGTGGGCGCCGGACTTCACGTTGCGGAGCTACCCGTGCCCCGGCTTCATCTTCAGCTCTCACCACGACCTGCTCGCCCTCTACGTCGGCCAATACTGCCCCGGCCACAGCACACCAGGGTTTTACCTGGTCTACGACACCCGCGCCAGCTCGGTCGCCGTGATCCCGAAGCTGCCATGGCTGACCGTCGCCGTCTCGCACGGGAGCATCGGGACGACGGGGCCCGCGGTCCTGCGCCACGGCACAGCGCCCGGCGAGGACGATGGCTACGTGCTCGCCGAGCTTTTCCGCCGGCAAGACGTCGACGCCGCGGCCTCGAGGAACAACAAGGCCGCCGCCGCTGACCTCTTCCTGTGGCGGCGGTCGTCGTCCGGCGTCGACGGCCGGTGGATCCAGAAGCCGGTGACGCTCCCCTTCCCCTCTGCCAAGATCGACCGCGACTTCCGCGCCGACGCCGTGCTGCCGGCCGGCCGGCGGCGCCTCTGCTGGGTCGACCTCCTCAAGGGGATCTTGGTCTGCGACGACGTGTTGGACGCGTGCCCTCCGTTCAGCTTCATCCCACTGCCGGACGGGTGTTACCGCAAGACCACCAGAATTCAGGGCCGGGGGATCCCGGAGGAGCACCGGGCGGCGTGCTGCGTTGACGACGACGACGACGATCGTGGCCAAGTGTCGACGACGCTCAAGTTTGTCACCATAGACGACGACTCTCGCTTGGGCGGCGGCCCCACCTGCAGGGGCGTGACACTCAACACGTGGAGCCGGTCTCTCGACGACGACGAGGCATCGCCATGGGTACGAGGCCTTACCGTGAGCATCGAAGAGCTCTTGTTGGACAACCCAACCTACAGTGCGGAATTCATGGGTCTGAAGCCGCTGAGGCCTGTCATTAGCGTGGTTCACGATGATGTCGTTTACCTCTCCTTTGCTCGCCTCAACCCTATGGGTGTCGCCCACCTTGAGCCTATGGACATTCCAGCGAGACACTGCGTGGCTACGCTTACCCTCGATCTAAGGCGTCGGAGGGTGTTGTCCTCTCACCGTACTAAGTTATTCCCAGCCCTAATGCCTTCACTGCTCTGCTTCCTCAAGCCAGCTCGGTTGAACTGTGGCAGGAAGCATGACGACATTGGCAGGGGTGAGGGAGGAGATCACTAGAAAGCATCGCCACCAGACACGACAAAGCGCGCACGGTATCACGTCCTTGTAGTGTCCATCCTTTCGTGACGGGGATGGCGACTAGGTTTGGCCGATTGCAAAGCATTTTTCCAGCTGCTTGTCGTGGAAAACGCTGTAAATATTCGCGGACACGAGGGTTGGTGATAGCTGCTGGATAGAATGGGACTTATATTTGTACTACAACATCGTATGATCAAAGATCTAATGTTTTAAGGCAACTAGTGTGTAGGTTGACCGTTACTGATAATCAGTAGTTAAGAGAAGTGCTATTGATACGACCCAGTCATTCCATTTACGTCCGACTGGGCCATCTCATGGAGTAATATCAATTCACGTGAAACACAATGCAAGGAACGACCAGATGCACTAGTTAGATACAAGTCTAATAGTTGAAGTCGTACTTGTATCACTTCTCATTGGTTAAGTAGGCCGAATATATTATTCAAGAGAGTTTTCAGACTCCGGCCATACTCAGGGGTAATTTAGACCTTTTCACTAAAGAATTAAAAAAAAATGTGTCATATTTTGTTTGGTAAAGTATCTCTTTTATGTTTGATATTATTGTAAAACACGGCCATAGTAAGTAGATGAAGCAGTGAACATGCACATTTCGCATAAGGAGTACACTAAACTCTATAAAACCATAGTATGTCATATCTTTTTTTTTGGAACATTCATTACATTTTGTTAATAATGTCTTGCCTTAAGTATAGGTAACGGTTTTGGGCCTAAATAATTTATGATGAATTTGAGCTCTGGATCAAGGTTCAATTTACCGCGGTAAACCGGACCGGTTTTCGCGAAAACCGGAAAAACCGGTCCGGTCCGGTTTACCCGGTAGTCCGGTTTTTCATTTTAAATTTTAAAAAAATTTGAAATTTTGAAAAATTTTGAAAAAAAAATACGTAAAAAAACTAGATTGAATTTGCAGTCCAATGGTGGAAACCATTCACGTAGATTCGATTGTTTAGTGTGGCAAAAAATTCGACGAAGTTTCTATGTAGAACAAGGAAGGGAAAAAAAAAGAAAAAACCGATTTTTATGAACCAGCAAACTTTCTCATTTTTTTGACAGACAAAACGATTGAATCTACGTATTTTGTTTCCACCGTTGGGCTGCAAATTACATCTAGTTTTTTAACATATTTTTGTTTCAATTTTTTGAAAATTTTGATTTTTTGCATTTTTTTCCATTTTTTCAATCTGTACCGGTTTCTCAAATTTTGAACCGGTTTACCGGATTTACCGACCGGTTTACCGGTAATTTCCTCCGGTTTCTCGTAAATCTCGACAAATTTTGATTCAAATTTCGGCAAACCCTTTTTGGTCCGGTTTTCGTCCGGTTTTTCCGGTTTTCCGAAAAACCGGACCAACCGGTGGGAGCCGGTTTTTCCGAGACAAACGGTTTTTAGAACCTTGCTCTGGATTGTCATCTCATGTTGAGGGTCGAATTATGATTTATATTAGACATAATATTCTTACCAGACTTCGATGTAAAGTTTCCCTCTTCTCACTTATCTAAATACGAGCAACTGAAAAAAAACGATTTGCTTATCAATAAGTTTTAGATTATAGATACAATATATTGAAGTAATATAGTGTCATAGAGGTGCACCTCCTTCATTTTGGGCCAAGATACTAGGAGAGGGCCAAGAAGGTCACCTATTTGCTTGCTTCGAAGACCTTGAACCCAATTCTGATATCATTTAGTACATCAAAATAAAAGTTATCCACAATGAAAATGTTGCTAAAGGATATATCTATGAGCTCGGTTTCGATTTCTTCTAAGGCCATTCTTACAATCCGTTATTCATAAAATTTTATTATGTGTGTTGCGGGACGGACATCAAAATGAAAAAATGGGCACGTCATCATAGACCCTAGCTTGCAAACATGGTAGCTTTGCTACCCAATTTGTTGGCCAGTTCGATGCATGACTATAGAGGTAGCTTTGCTTGTGTTAGTTTTGTATGTAACCATGACTATGTAAAATTTCCAACACTAATGCTGACAGAAGCGCAGGACAATTTTAGGCAGTATAAGCTCTTGACTGCACTGAGTCGAATCTCCCTCTGCTTGAAATAATTGCTTTAGATTGACACCTTTTATCTTTAATTTTGACGACAGTGAGTCAATTAGGTTTTTGATGGTTCATTGAATTCATGTTATGGAAGATGCCTTGAATTGATTTAACTATTACAAGGCAAAGCAATGTTCGCGCTAAAATGCGCTGGCTGGCCGCCACTCTAGTTGCTACAAGAAAAAAGTGTCGAGACACAATTGTTATGTTCACCGTGGACCTCACGAACGCACCGGAGAAACCCTCGGCCGAGGCGTGAACCACCTGGACTTCCTGTCAAAGCCAGGAGGCAGCTCATCCACGAGCTTCCCCTTGCCGTCCTCGAAGCTGTACCTGTACACGCCGGACACCTCTTTCCTCGCCGTCCAATCGTGGTGCCTGCCAACGTAGTACGCGCACCCGCCGGTCACCTCCGCGCTGCCGGCGAACTCCTCCGCAGCATCCACGGCGAAGCTGCTCTCCCAACCGAGGAACAAGCAGACATGTTCGGTTCCGCGCCCGCGCTCTCTCTTCACCCACCGAGGAGGCGCCGTAATCCCGTCGCCGTCGTCGTCGTCACCGGCCACCACCTCCAGCGCGTGGACCGAGACCACGGCCGGCTCGTCCGCCGCCCGCCGCAGGCACGGCTCGACGTCGTGGACGTCGACGCACAGCAGCTCACCCTGCGCCTCCACCACGTACCTGTCCTTCACCGCCTGCCACGGCAGCCTCGCCGACGCGCAGCGCGCGCCGCCGCCGGCGAGGACGCCGGACGCGCACAGCGCGGCGGCGCGGCGGTTGTGCTCGTCGAGGGACACGATGTCGCCCTTGGCCACGCCCGCGGGCAAGGCCTCGGCGCCGGAGTCCTCCCATCGAGCGGCGGCGGTCTCGCCGCCGGGCCCGGGCCGCAGGACGGCCACCGAGATATCGCCGGCCGTCTCGTGGAACATTTTTTTTTTAGAAAAAGCCTATTTGGCCTGCTTGTATTGAAAGCAAAATATGTTGTTTGTTACAACCAACCACACGTGCTGGGGAATAACAAACAGCCCAGAAGCCACTACCTACTGGTTTTAACCTGGGGTTACCAGTTTTACAAGAACAGACCATTGCGACAACAAAAAACGCTATAACAGCTAAACACCGAGAGTCTTGACATCAGCTTGGTGTTGTCTCAGTCCTTCTACATGAAGTCATCCTCCAGCGATGGCCTTCTTGTACTCGAGCTTCGGCGCTGAAGAAACCAGCCTTTCAATTTGTTCATCCTTGCTTCTACGCTCCGTCTGTCTTGGCTCCTCAGTAAGATACACCACTTCTGCAGTAGAGAGAAAATCCTTCTAAGAATGATGTTAGGATCCCTACTGAATTTTTTTCTGTATAGCCATCTCATTGCGAGTGCGCCATAACACCCAAGTTAAGACCCCAAATAAGAACAAGTTTATCAAATAATCATGATCCTCCAACTTGAGCCAGTTTTCTAAGAAATCTTTCATGCTTAACGGCCTTGACTCCCAACCTAGAGCTTCTTTAAGACAGCACCAGACATAGGTTGCTGGTTTACAATGAAATAAAATGTGGTCTGTGGTTTCTGAAAAGTGACAAAGAATGCACTTTTTGTCCCCTTTCCATTTTTTCTTTTTCAGCTGAACCCCCGTTTGCAACCTGTCTTGAAACGCAAGCCATAGAAATATTTTCACTTTCATAGGCAGTTTGCATTTCCACAGTTTTTCCATCCTCCTGTTATTAATGCCTCTGAAAGTTAGCAGCCTGTACATTGATTTTGTTGAGTAGCCACCCTTTTTCTCTAATTCCCACCTCACTGTGTCCTTGTTGTTATTTAGAATCACCCCCTGCAGGATATTTGTCAGATCATTCCATTCTTGTAATTCTTGCTCTCCAAAGTTCCTTCTGAAATCCAAAGTGCAATCTTCTCCATCCCATGCCTCATATACTAGGCAACTCTTGTTAGTACAGATAGAGTAAAGTCTTGGGCACCTTAACCTTAGAGGAATATTTTCAATCCATACATCTTCCCAAAACATTGTATCTTCTCCATTATTCACCACTGATACTGCTCCTTTTCTGAAATTATGTTTTACTTCATGAAGACCCTTCCAAAATTGAGAACCCCCATCAGGTTTGGTTTGAAAGAAAGATTTTTGCTGCAAGTACTTTCTTCTCAGTAATTGGCAGCAAAAATCATTTGGGTCATTTTTCTGTAATCTCCAGATCCATTTAACCAGCA